>QZGG01000993.1:0-85792 GCA_006409495.1 Sedum album | reverse complement strand
GGTGACTATATCTAACTTGGGAGCTTGTTCGATGGCTGCTTGTCGCTCTTTTTGTGCCTTGTATAAATTGATTTCCTCTTTAATGACAATAATGATGGGCAGCAGAGGACGATAGTGACAACTACTGCACTAAAGCTATATTGCAATCTATTGAAGGCAACGAGCTTTTGTAGGATGAGAATGGCCATTAGAACTCCGGCTAGGCCTATGGAGATGTATAGGAACTTGTAGAACACCTTGAGCTCATTGGGCTGCCGGACAACCTGCACTCCACTCCACTTAAGTTAATAAGTATGTAACCTTATATGTGCGTGCATGGATTCATGCAACAAATCTACAATAAAAATTAACTAAAACTATGTTACGTACTTTGATGATCCGGATGGTTTTAAGGAAGACGATTATGACAGCTGAAGGAAGCATACTTATCATGAGAATCAAAGAAGTAGAGTCTTCTCCATAAACAGCATGATAAACTTGAGTGATAATTGCACCACTGAGTCCAACAAAACCCTTCAACAGCCCTAAAACAACACCTCGACTTTCAGGGAAGTTCTTGACACAAGGGATAAGAGCACCAGTATTTGTAACAGCCTGAGAGTTACAACCAAGGCCGATGTACATGCACATATGCCACACTTCCGGTTTCGCAATCTTGCCTACCACGGCGGCCCATATCATAATGTAGCCAAAGAAGTTTAAAGCGGCTGCCATTACAAGGACAACCCAAGGTGGTGAAACCTCCATGATGAGGCCAGCTATGATACCAAAATTGCCTCCAACATCTTTGGCGAAACTTAGGAGGTTGACTGTCGTTTGGTCATAGCCTAATGCAGATTTAATGTCGGATGAGTAGATGCTGAAGGTGTAGCTGGCTCCGGCTGTAGACATGATGAGTAGACATGCAAACACCATGAACCACCGGCCGGTGAGAATTTGGCATGTAAGAGACTTCATGGTTGATGATTAGCTGATCAATGTTTGCACAAATCTAAAATGTTAAACATTAGATAACGGAAACAAATTCATAAACGTAAAATATGAATGCATAAGAAAACGTCACGTAATTAAGCTGGTGAACTAATTGTTTGATTACCTTATGATATTGATGGATATGAACATGCAGAGACGTACAAGTGAGTGAAAGATGAGAAAATGAGGCTGATTTAAAGGTGGTAGAAAGACATACAGGTTGCCTACGTTGTGTTATGATGTTAGGTTTTGCTGGATAAATATCTGAATGGAGGAATCTACTGTCTCAAGCAACCAACATGAGATTGATATAGAGAGAGTGTACATATTCCTAGGTAGTGCTAGGTCTTCTAGTACTAGGTTTTCGGTCATACACTTATCCAGACATGAGTTGGATGTGGATAAGAGGAGTGTTTTTAGGAGACTAATGTGTTGTTTGATGCATGCAAACGTGGTGATGCGCGTCTTTAGCTTCATGATACATCACTCATTTACAGGAACTTCCACCAGGATGTGGATAATTTTACCAATTGGATAAAATCAGTAATCCATAAATAGTAACTGTAAGTCTTTTAATATGAGATTTAATAACTTAAGTACGCATAGGAAATCATAAATATTAGATCACTTAAATACTCATCAATCCGAAATATGAAAGCCTTTAATGACTGCAATCTTGCATAGGTACATTACCTACATAGTTTTGGATTGCTGCAAATTGATGTTGCAGCATTGGATATAAATCTACCCTTACTCATATTAGTGCCTAATTTGTCATACAAAATTTTACTTAAATAATAATAAATTTCAAAAATTCAACACTTTCATATGACAAAGTTATCAATCTTATCCAGGTTTTACAATGTTGAATACATTTTTGAAATGTGTGTTGATTTTAATTGATCGGCGGTTAAAATTAAAGTTGAGTTTTAATAAAATTAGACAGTTGGATTTACGAGATACACGGGCGTTGGATTTGACGATTCTTTTACTAAAACTCTCAAACGTTGGATTATAATTAATCTAACTATCGAGATTATGTCTCACAATTCTATTTACAAAATGTCGTTAGTCCTTCTGGAACTTTATAAGTATCTTGTATAATTAACTGAATCAAAATAATATTCCATTTATACTTACCTTAATGTCATTGTCATGAGCAGGAAGTTATAAATTTCTTCGATGTCGCAGGATGTTATAAATTGAATTTAAGAAGAGTAACAAACTGATCACCATCTGCACAAGGAATAGCGGTTTAACGGTCAGTCATCCGGTCTCTGAGACTCTGGTCTCAAAGGTCGGGGATTCAAACCCTCCCCAATGAATCTCCGCCTTGAATTTGGGTATGTCGAATCCTTGAGCGACGTAGAAATAAATTTTTTAAAAAACTGATCACCATCAATAAGCACCATCAGCAAACTCACTATCCCTTTTCAAAGCCTCCAAAGTCTCAGCCAGCAAGCAAACCTCAATGTCCACACTACCATCTTCTGCCCCTGCAAACAAAGTGATCTTTCCTTTGAGTTTATGCGCACCGCCGCTCCTTACAGCAACTGGCCTACCCCATCCAAAGTCATTCCCATACACATCGAACTTGGGTGAACTACCCGCTGCTAAGGACTTATTGCCAACTACCGTGCCTAGACGAAGCAACGTAGGATTCTCAATATATGACCGTATGAAATCATTGACGAGAGTTCCAGTTTGCAATGAAACTACTTTATTTAACTGACAAGCTGCTCGTCCGAGACTGTCTTCTGCTAGAATTTCATTGTATTTAAGACTCAATTTAGTTAGGCGTGCTGCATTGCCAAAGTAATGAGTTGGCAGAGCAGGCTCTGCCCTTGTCCTGTCACCAATTGCTATAGCGAAATGAACATCATCGTTTGCATCTAACTCCTGCCTTCTTGACACAGCTCGCCATATATGGGCTAATACAGCTTGCAGAGATGAAATCCTTCGGTTTCCGCTTTCTTCAATTGCTTTTAGTTTGAGGGAAGCTATTTTTTCTTTAGGCAGATGGAACATCCTTTCTCTCAAGATACTGGAGATCTTGTAAGTCAGACTTTTTGGATCAACATTGATGATACTTGTATTAGGAATCCATAGTTTCGACTGGTGAGGATATTGGCGATCAAGCACCGGCGGTTTAGATATGCAGGGACAACCTCTACATATCTCAGACCATGAGTTCATAAAGTGCCAGAAGGAACTCCCATCCGCAAACATATGACTCATAGTGCATCCTATAAAACAACCTCCACCAGCAAGCTCAGTGACCTGAACAGCAAAAAATGGCTTGATATCACACTCCATGTTCAGCAGCTCATTCCTCGTAAACAGACTACGAATGACTTCAATATCATACTCCTCCTCTAGTATATCATCCACAGTCACATCATCCGCAACAGCCTCAACAAATTCAACTCCATCATTGTTACATTCAATGTAGTACATTTTAGCATCCTTATATATATCCTCAACACACCGCAAGCGGCCAGCCAATGGGTAAAAATAGTCAAGTGCACGAGCCAAGGAGACTTTTAAAAGATAAGCATGATCAGGCACATAATGTCTGAAAAGAATACCCTTCTGAATGGAGCCAAGTAGGAGGAACTGAAGATCCCATGGTGCAAAATCTATCCTTTGTGGCGTGGACTCGGGCCTGTATGTTGCAGGGTGGATCATAGTTGTGGATATGGCTCGAACTCGTTCCATTGTTGTGAGCACTCAAATCTATCTAACCTGAAACACATAAAACTTTCAGAAAATTAAGACATGTTCTGTTTGCTACATAAACAATATAAGACCAATGTTCTTTTGCATTTGCTGAATTTCCATTCCAATTGAAATTGAGATACAATTACATCCAAATCAAATACAGCTCCAACAAAGCTTTGTGCATTTGTATCAATCAGCAAAAACCAAACTAGAAACAGATAAATAAACAGCAATGTGTAGTTTATGCTAGCAGATTTTCAATTACCTGTCAGCAAATTGTAACTACTAATTAATAGAAGAGTTCTTCAGAGAAAAATCTTCAGCTGGGACTGATAGTGGTGGCACTTTGAGCATTTTATCACCATTATAGAACAGAGCTCTATTTTGATGAAGTCATCCTCGTGGGTAAGACTCACTTATGAGGACTGTATTGTATGCATGTCACACCTTAACGGGCCCCACCTTATCTCTAATACCTAACTCTCCAGAAAATGTCGTATTAAAATTGAAAACTTAGGAAGTAACTGAAAGGAATATAAAAATAGAACATCATATTTCCAACTGTTAATTTATTTTACAGTTATGGTTTTGAACTGTGTAATGTGTATTGTTTATACATATTTTAAACACAATTTTATTCTTGATTTTTCATTTTTAAAGATTTTTTATTTTGTGCATTTAATTTTTTTTATTTCTCTATATTTAAAATACAAGACCATCCATTGACGGTTACTTTTGTAACCACATTTTTTTCCAATTTTACCCTCCTACTAATTAAATAAAATTTAAATTTATATAAATAAATAAAAAGTTAAAGTAAACTAAATAAATAACGGAATATTATCTGCACAAGATTTATGCATCAATTACTAGTAAGTTTTAAGGTGATAACCTTATTTAAATTTTAAACATTGAGATTCCATCAAGTAAGCTGTTACTGGTTGCAAGTAAAAATTAAACAGTTTTGATAAAGAATACTAAAACCGTGCAGTTTGAAAAGCGGAGAAATAAAATTGTTGTTGGCTGCATGAAATTCAAATTAATCCTAATGATACCTCCGTAAAATGGATATATAGAGAATGTATCATGTGGATCCTTTCAATTTGGTGGACTCATGGATCCCCTCTTGCACTCGTCGATTGCATTTTTTGGACACACCAGATTGTGCCAGCGCATTAATGAAGCATGTGACTTGCACGTGTGCATTTGTCATGTGCACACGTGATGTGCACATGACAAGTGCACATACGTGGCGCAATCTAGTGCGTCCAAAAAATGCAATCAACGGATGCAAGAGGGGATTCACGAGTCCACCAAATTAGATGGATCCATATGATACAACCTCTGTATATATAAGCATGATTTTCAATAATGAAGTCTAGTTATAAGATCAGGGTGAACTTCAAGATAAATAAATAATTTTAGTGAGACAGAGGAAATTAATCTCAATCATTGGATTAGATTGATCTAACGGTTGATATTAACTTGATTTTTAATTGAAATTAAATGCGGGGAGGTTGGAGAGTGACATTTATCAATATTGACCGTTGGATTGATAGAAATTAATGGTTGAGATGATATCATTCCGTCTCACATGAAAATGTATGTCCTCATTGAACTTTTCGTATAAGACCATTATTACATCAATTCTTTGTAATTGTAACCATACATCCAGCTTATTTGAAATCTGACCTCTACTTATATTGTCACCTAATCACTTGATTATATAATATATCTGATAAACATAATTATTCTTTAATGTTTTGAAAATCATTTGCTGAACCTTGTGTTTGTAGGATTCCATATAGTGAGAGGTACAACATCTTGAAGCAATCCTTGAGGCTCCATTCCAACACATACTTCATCGAAAAGTGCGTATTTTTCTACTTGTTCACGGCTTGGATGGACTTCACTCCTATTATCTTGAATTGTTTTAGGCTTTTTGGTTGGAGGGCCTTCTGAAGTTGGTGCACTACTATGAAGCAAAAAGGGATAAGTGAAGTGGAGATGGAGTCCTTCATATGTCACAATAAGTGTTTCCGGGTCATCACATGACCTCTCTATTTGCTTCTTTGCGCTGCATCTGGGATTTGTGCACCTGTAATAACTCCTGTATTTCATCTAAACCAATCAATTTGTATGAAACAACGAGAATTCAATGAAAGTTATAGCTCAAAATATATTGAATCAGTCACATCAGATGACAGATATTAACATGCAGTAAACCGAAGTCTGCGAATAATATTACCGAGGGTTTGGACTGTTCTTGATACATTTCTGACCATATTTTCGCCATTTATATCCATCTTCAGCCATCATGCCATTTCCACAGCTTTTCATCTTTAGAGTGTACTTGTTTTCAACTCTAAATGTTTCATCATTATTCTCCAACAATGAAGAAGCTCTGCAACATATGGTTGATCGATGTCCAAAATGTCTCAGTAAAGATACATTTTAGGTAACAAAATATACTTATTACTAATGAAACTCAAATCTCGTAACGTGCAGTTCAAGAACCTGATGTTGGCTTCGGCCACATCTTCATTCATCTGACGTTTTCCAGCTTCCAAAATTGCTTGCTCAATATCTTTCACAGTTGGGCCTGAATAAGGGACGTCTGAATATAGCAACTCATTTAGGTTTCCATAGACATAGTTGTCACCAATGTTAGAAGGCATGAGAAAGAAAGGTGATATGTCGTCAAGAAGCTCTTGCAGAATCTCATCACCATCTGTTGTTGGCGACCAATATTCATAGCCCTCATTAACATTCATGGCCACTTCCTCCATTGTTGTTTTGGTTTAGGAGCTCACTTGCAAAATACACAGGCACAGCTGGATGTCCCTTATCTCTCTTTCTCTCTCTAGTTAATGAGATAACACATACAAGCTTCATTTACATCCTTAAATATACATATTGGTAATACGCATAGTAAAATATTCTAAAAGTCAAAAATAAATATAATAATATCTCAAAGTAAATGATTTGACTTTAGGTTGATCTACTTCACTCAAGAGCAACCTTCTCTATACTTGTCTCTTAGGATGGCTGGAGCCACGAGGAGGCATACCCATGTGTCCATTTTGTTGTGTTATGCATTTGTAAATTGTATGCATGCTGGTGCATTTAAGACCGGTTTCGTTTGTTTGCATTTCATTTTTTTCTGAAAATATGAATTGACAACTTGGAAAGAAACAAGATTAGGGTTTGGACCAACGTGCAGCTTACAATAATATATGTCCCATGATAATAAAAGTCAACTACTAAAGCACATACACATACATTTGTGGTTTGTTGCAGTACAAAATGTGTTATTGAAGTTGTTCAATCATGTTTTAATCCCCTTTGATACTTGAGAAAAAATATAAATGACCTTTTTTCTTATGAGTGATGAGCCTTTAAGGGTTTAGAAAAATTTATTTAAAGGGTTTTGCATATACGATTGCTTGACTTGTACAGCCAACAGTTCAATTGTGTCCGGATAAAATAACATTGATCGCAGTGAAAAATGATGAGGCAATGATGGCATGAAAGTTAGGAAAGGTTTGTAACTACATGGCTTTGACTTTGTGAAAAGATACAAGTTTTGTATGGCGACTTGTGCTCTCTACTCGTCATCATCTATATGGTAATATTGTAATTCTGAGAAAAAATTAAAAGAAGAGAGAGGAAGAGGATGACAAAGGAGAGGTTGACCTGACAGGGACACATAAACCCAAGTGGGGGTCTGATGTTTCACGGTGTGTTTGGGTCGGCTATATAATTCTCTCTGATATCGGTAGACTGAGATTTGACTAGTGGCGCAGGTTTAAGTGACCCTAATATGTAATATCCTCACTTGCCAATTGCCATGGAATTGGACTCTTATTGAGCTGGTGAACTAATGTCAACGCTAGCACTCCAAATAATTGAGGTCCCATCCATGCACGGGCGACGTATATTCACTCATATACTGATTATTTAGAGAGAGGTCGATGTTTAGTGTTAAAGGCGTGTCTAGTCTCTAGTGCATTTGGTGTGGCACTAGTAACAAATAATGTATGTAAAATGCGGAGTTGCTAAATGGATTGGTTGGGATAAGAATATGCATGTTCCAACCGTAACCGTCCAACCCTATTCATCTTCAAATTGTATACTATCAGTGGCGGATCCAGCCCATTGGGGTTGGGGGGCCAAAATTTAAATTACATGTATAAAATATCATCACCAGGGTTCGAACTCGTCTCATGACGCCAATGAACCTATTCCTTAGCCTCTGAGCTACAACACTGTTATATTTCATATAAATATATATATATATATAAGTATTTTTAAGCAGTTGGGCCTACATAACTTATTGGGTCAGACGTAGGTAAATAAAGGTTTCGTATAAATACAACATTATTTATAAATTAGGTCAGAAGATAGCACAAAGAATAGGGTTTAATTAGACTTAGAAGCTGCGTTGAAGAGTTTGGGGAAGAGGCAGCCGGTTGAAGGGACAACAAACAGGTAAGATGATTATTTTGATTTCTAAGGTTGGAAGATTGATGATGTAAGTCCAATTAGGGAATTGAGATGGGCTGGTTTGTATGGTTTGACTTAGGGCAGTAAGTTGAAACTCTAAACAAATGGAATGAGAACAGTGATGTGTAGGAGATGGATTTGGATGATGGGATCGTAATTAGTCATATATAAATCTGATTTTTCTATCAAATAAATTTATTAATATATTAGGTGTCATGTTTTATTATATATGTAGCAGAATCGCCAGGATGAAATTTTAGGATGACAGTCAATGGGATACAAGTTTTATCTACATTTTATGTGTCATCGCAGGAGACATCAGTTTTCCGAATTATCAGGAAACAAGTGTAGTCCACTACGAAAGTGGGACGAGTAAAAGTGAGTATATAATATATTTTATTTTCGTAGACTAAGTAAATATTTGAGTGATGGCTTGATGGACATGATATATGAAACGATAAATAATATAAACTTATATATGTATATGACTTGTATGATATGAATTGATATATGTGCATCATTACATACACGACACGACATACAAATGTGATCTGGTGGTGATTGGTGTGATGCCCTCCGTGGGGCGAAGCACGATGATATGGTGGTGATTGGTGTGATGCCCTCCGTGGGGCGAAGCACGAAGATATGATATGGCGGTATGACCCGCACTCTGATATGATGGTCCGGACCGGCAGTGACGACTGCCCACAGACATGACATACATTTGCATACACGCATTATGCATCATTATCTGTATATGTGTATTTGAGTATGGTATATGAGAAATATGAATAGAATGAATTAAAGAACGTAAACCAAACGTTAATAAAGTGTGTTATGTATTCACTGAGTCTTTTGACTCACCCCGTTATTTTCCCTCATGTTTACAGATAAGTGATAGTGCTAGTACGAGATTCGTCATCAGTCGTAGCTGAGGAGCTTACGTTTGACGTACGGTGCCATCGCAGTAGTCTTCTTTATTTATTTCTTCTGTTCTAGACATTTCCTGTTTTAGCTAGTATTGCTCCGTTGTACTCAGAGTTTAGTGACAGAGTCTGTCTACTCATTTGCTTCCGCTATACTATTTCATTTTTTTATTATTACTGTTATTGAATATTAAATTGATAATTTCTGAGGCTTGCTTGACCGTTGGTCTTGCGCCGGTCTCGATCTTTAGTTTTGGGTCGTGACAAAGTTGGTAGTCAGAGCATAGGTTCCTTTCTTTCAGTACACGGAGCTAGGACTAAGTAGAATTTTGATTACGGAGGTGAAGCGCGCCACCACCGTAAACAACGTTCTGCTAAGACCTTTAGGAAACTTCTGTCTCATTGAAATTCCAATTCTTGTATCTGATCACCTGAATTTATTCTTATAGGTTGAGATGGCACCTACGACCCGTAGTACGTCTCGTGGTCGTTCTACTAGCACTAATGGAAGGGATGGCGATAATGTTCACAATACCAGGAATCGCCCTCCTGTACCCCGTGTGGCTCATTCAGGCACTAACTCTAGAGGTGTAGATATTCCACCGCCTGTTGCTCGTACATCGACAAATGATCAGGCACGAGACGAGCAAGCTAACCCACCCCAGCATACATTGACTGATGTGATGAATAGCATTGCGGGTCTTACTCAGGTGTTGCATGGATTGGTACAACAAGGAGCTGCTCATGCACAGCCACAGCCGAGTTCTACATCACGTAGCACCAGTGGTGATTCTACTCAGCATCCTGTTCAGACTGGACATCGTCAGACAGATGATGGAGGAGTTAAGTTGGATGAGTTTCTTCGACATCAGCCTCCTAGTTTCTGTGGAAAAGATGTGAAGGAGGATCCAGAAGAATTCATTGACATGTTAGAGCGGCTTTTCGAAGCCATGCATAGTCCGAGCTGGAGATCGGTTGAGTTGGCCTCATTTAGACTGCGTGGAGTAGCGTATACATGGTTTCGTAGTGTGAGGTCTGCCAGAGGTGCTGACCAGTCTGCCATGGAGTGGGATGAGTTCAGGACTCTATTTTTGGACAGATACTTACCTGACAGCGCGAAAGACGCAAAGGCCAGAGAGTTTGAGGAGTTGAGGCAGGGGAACATGACGGTTACAGAGTATGATCATAAGTTTACAGCTTTATCCGTTTATGCTCCTTATCTTGTACCGACTGAGGCTATGCGCATTAAGCGCTTTATTTCTGGATTACGTCATGGTATTTCTCGACTTTTGGTTGGGATGCACTATACGAGCTTTTCTAAGGTTGCGGACATAGCTCGACAGATTGAGGATGGTGACATATCAGCTAGAGCCTCACGAGACCAGAGGAAGAGGCATCGTGATACTGATACAGAGGAGAGTCAGCAGCAACGTGGAGGTGTTCAGAGGGGTAGATCTCAGTATACACAGAGAGGAGGAGCATAGAGAGCATCTGAGGCAGGTTTTGCAGAGGTTGCGAGAGCATAAGCTATATGCTAAGTTCTCCAAGTGCGAGTTCTGGTTAGATAGCATCGCCTTTCTTGGGCATATTGTTTCTGGTGAGGGAGTGAAGGTTGATCCTTCAAAGGTTGCAGCGATTCAGCAGTGGTGTACTCCCACGTCAGTAGCTGAGATTCGTAGCTTTCTGGGGTTAGCTGGATATTATCGCCGTTTTGTACAGGATTTCTCGCGTATAGCTGCACCCATGACTCGTCTGACTCAGAAAGGGGTTAAGTTCGAATGGTCAGAGGATTGTGCACTGAGTTTTCAGAGATTGAAAGATGCCCTGATGACAGCTCCTATTTTGACTCTTCCTTCTGGCACAGGTGGATTTACTGTATACTGTGATGCTTCGAGAGTTGGTTTGGGATGTGTTTTGATGCAGCATGGTCGAGTAATTGCTTATGCTTCTCGTCAGTTGAAGAAGCACGAGCACAATTATCCGACTCATGATCTTGAGCTAGCAGCAGTTGTGTTTGCTCTAAAGATGTGGCGACATTATTTATATGGAGAATCGTTTGAGGTGTATACGGATCACAAGAGTTTAAAGTACATTTTCAGTCAGAAGGATTTGAATCTCAGACAGCGCAGATGGGTAGAGTTGTTGAGTGATTATGACTTCACTATTTCTTATCATCCAGGGAAAGCTAACGTTGTAGCTGATGCTCTCAGTAGGAAGTCTATGGGTAGTCTGACACACATTCCAGTAGAGAAGAGAGGACTTGTCAGAGACTTGACAGCTTTACAGAGTAGTGGGGTCGCTTTGGATGTTCTAGGAGATGGAGGATTACATGCACATTTGCGGATTGCTCCTACATTATCTTCCAGGATTAGAGAAGCTCAGGCTTCTGATGGCAAGTTAAAGAAGTTGATCGAGGAAGTTAGAGAAGGAAAGCACAAAGAGTTCAGATTGGATGATGATGGTGCTCTTAGATTTGGAGATCGACTTTGTGTACCAAGGAACGGACCTTTTCGTTCTGAGATTTTGAGAGAGGCGCATTGTGCGGCATATGCTATGCATCCAGGGGCGACTAAAATGTATCGTGGCCTTAGAGATTTTTACTGGTGGGGCGGTATGAAAAAGGACATTGTCAGATTTGTTTCTAAGTGTTTGACTTGTCAGCAAGTAAAGGCAGAACATCAGAGACCAGCTGGTTTGCTTCAGAATATTGAGATACCAGAGTGGAAGTGGGAACGAATAGCTATGGATTTTGTTACTGGTCTACCTCGTACCAGTAAGGGTTTTGATTCTGTATGGGTGATAGTCGATAGACTCACGAAGTCAGCGCACTTTATTCCTGTGAAGACTAGCTATTCAGCTGATCAGTATGCCCGCGTCTATTTGGATGAGATAGTCCGACTACATGGTGTACCAGTTTCCATTATTTCTGATCGTGGTTCACAGTTCACATCTAGATTTTGGAGATCACTTCAGGAGGCTCTGGGAACGAAATTACATTTGAGTACTGCTTTTCACCCTCAGACAGATGGACAGTCAGAGAGGACGATTCAGACTTTGGAGGACATGTTGAGGGCCTGTGTTATGGACTTTAAGGGTAGTTGGGATCGCTACACACCGCTGATGGAGTTTGCTTATAATAACAGTTATCATTCCAGCATTCAGATGGCACCTTTTGAGCGTTTATATGGTCGGAAGTGCAGGTCACCATTGGTTGGTTTGAGTTGGGAGAGGAGACTGATTGGATCAGATATAGTGTAAGATGCTAATGAAAAAGTTCGTAAGATTCGTGATAGACTGCTAGCTGCACAGAGTCGACAGAAATTATATGCCGATCCTAAGCGTAGAGATTTGATACTTCAGGCTGGTGATAATGTCTTTCTCAGAGTGTCACCTATGAAAGGTGTTATGAGATTTGGAAAGAAAGGAAAGCTTAGCCCCCGATTTATTGGCCCGTTTGAGATACTGGAGAGGGTTGGAAACGTGGCTTACCGACTAGCTTTACCTGCGGAGTTGAATAATGTACATCCAGTTTTTCATGTCTCACAGCTTCGTAAATACATTGGGGATCCGAATCATGTCTGACAGTATGATAAGTTTCCAGTTGATGACACGTTATCGTATGATGAGGAGCCTATAGCTATCCTGGATAGACAAGTCAGAAAGTTACGGAACAAAGAGGTAGTGTCTGTTAAAGTCTTATGGAAAAATCACACAGATGCTGAAGCCACTTGGGAAGTGGAGAATGACATAAAAGAGCTATATCCTCATCTTTTTAAGACACAAGGTACATTTATTTAAATTCGAGGACGAATTTTTTGAAGGAGGGTAGAATTGTTATATCGAGATTTTATTTCTATTAAATACATAACAAATAAAATTTAGAATGTAAACTATATAATAATTTGGAAAGAATAAATAAAATTAGGTATAAATTGATGGAGATGAGACTTAGTCGTGTGAGGAGTGAGGATAAGCCACTCAAATCTCAGCTGCATACAAACAAACTCTTATAAGGAACGTGTGGGTAGGGCAAATGCAGGATATCAAAACACTAATTTCACACTGTGACGGCAACTTGGGATTGAGGTCTTCGATTATTTAGTAGGAGTTTGAGATTTGACAAAAGTGAGGACTGCACAAGGTAAGTGAATACGCTGTTAAATGCACTGAGATGCATGAGCTTTAGTGTTGAGATAGGTGAGGTGAAAAAGATACATGTTAACATGTACTATGGAACGATATGATTGGTTGCAGTAAGGCTAGAAGGACACTTGGATAGAATTATACGCCCCTGAATTTGGAGTTCATAAATAAATATATGCAAGTTGGTGATAGTAATCCATTGTGTTCCTGAGTTCGATCAACACAATTATTTAAAAGGACGTTTACAATCTTAATGGTATTACTTAAATGACTAATGATAGCGACTCCTGTGAAAGTGTTGCATTAAGTTAAGGGGAGACTTTAAGGGTTAGATACATTAACCTAATTTGTATGCCTGTACTAGGTGTGGTGATCGGTCATCCCAATCGAAGTGTTTGATCTGATACGAGGATTCAAACTAAGGAGGAATTTGGTTGGTGAGTATATAATATATTTTATTTTCGTAGACTAAGTAAATGTTTGAGTGATGGCTTGATTGATATGATATATGAAATGATAAATGATATGAACGTATATATGTATATGACTTGTATGATATGAATTGATATACGTGCATCATTACATACACGACACGACATGCATATATGATCTGGTGGTGATTGGCGTGATCCCCTCCGTGGGGCGAAGCACGATGATATGGTGGTGATTGGCGTGATGCCCTCCGTGGGGCGAAGCACGAAGATATGATATGGCGGTATGACCCGCACTCTGATATGATGGTCCGGACCGGCAGTGACGACTGCCCACAGACATGACATACATTTGCATACACGCATTATGCATCATTATTTGTATATGTGTATTTGAGTATGTGCTATGAAAAATATGAGTAAAATGAATTAAAGAACGTAAACCAAACGTTAATAAAGTATGTTATGTATTCACTGAGTCTTTTGACTCACCCCATTATGTTCCCTTATTTTTTTACAGATAAGTGATAGTGCTAGTACGAGATTCATCATCAGTCATAGCTGAGGAGCTTACATTTGACGTACGTTGCCATCACAGTAGTCTTCCTTATTTATTTCTCCTGTTCTAGACATTTTTTGTTTTAGCTAGTATTGCTCCGTTGTACTCAGAGTTTAGTGACAGAGTCTGTTTACTCATTTGCTTCCGCTATACTGTTTCATTTTTAGTTATTACTGTTATTGAATATGAAATTGATAATTTCTGAGGCTTGCTTGACCGTTGGTCTTGCGCCGGTCTCGATCTTTAGTTTTGGGTCGTGACATGTTGATTCATCATCACTCCTAGATACATGTTATATTGGCAATGGTGATTTTTACTTGGTTAATTTTCTGTCAGGGAATGTTACATGACTATTGTGATATTGTCAAAAGTGATAGATGGATGAAATAAAGGGTCATAAATACTCAGAAAAACTAGAACACTAGTTTGCAATAATACTATCAAAAAACATTCACCAGCATTCCATTTGGTTGCATGAAAAAATGGACGAAAAAGAAATTATGATGGAAATTTTAAAAGAAAATACTTAATTTTTTTTGGTTGTATCTAAAAAAATGAAAAAATAATAAAAGAAACACATTTAACTTTTCATCTCAATTTTCCATGATTTTTTTATTTCCTTTATATATTTTTTATTTTCTCCCCCCTAGGAAACTAGGTTTCAAACAAGTAAAATAAAGAAAAAATTACTTGCACAAGACAGCCAAACATGATACGACGTCGTTCCAATTCTAGTCAGCAGATTTACACTGAGTTTGGGCCAGAAAACATGATACGACCCAAAGTTGAAGATTCATGGCTCTGATCAAAGCTTCATTTCTAACTCCACGCATACTCCTTACAAATACCTTCAAAAAATCAAAATCAGAGGAAATATATTTTGGAGTGGCTAATTACACGGTTTTCTTATTCATGGTCTGAATTATTAACACTGGGAATCAAACTGCTAAATCAAATACAAGTACTTTTGGATCAACTAACCATACTTCGAATTCAAGAGTGCATAGAGCATTAAAAAGAAAATGCCCTTACATCGACATACCGAGGGTCAAAAGATCAAAATACTCTTTTATTTTGGTTTTAATATTCATACAATTTAAGTGTTTCTCGATATATTGATGGGAGTTCACACTAAGAAGGGAAGGAAGAAGCAGGGGATGAGAATATAGAAGGTAAAATGGTTCTGTCCATTTCTTATTATACTGTACAGCTTTTATATATAAGCTGTTTATTTCATTATTAAAAGGACTGTTGGTTTCTTCCAAAGCCTTTCTTATTCTACTTAAGGTTTATTACATTCTCTTCTGTTTCTCCTTCATTATGAGAATCATGATTTGGTGTAGTTGCATGCACTGATTCACATATGCCTGTAACATTCCTTGCTTCATCGAGAACGTAGAGATTACTCACGTGAATCCTTCGATTTTGGTGGATTAATGGAATCCACTTTACATCTTTTGATTGCATTTTATCAATGCACCATATTGAGTCGGGTTAGAAATCATCATTAAAAAATTAAAAAAATTCTGCATCAGCAGCAAATTTCTTTATAACTTGAATAGGGCGCTTTAGTTCATAAAGATTCATCACATGAAGTTGTGTAGTCTTAGAAACACCTGAAATCCTAATTTTATGCGTGTTATAAAAGATTAATACGTCTTTCTTGCAAAACTACTTTTTTTAGAATTTTAAATTGCATTTCCGACTTGTAATTAACATATCCTATGATCTTTATTTTAATATGATTTCCTTTACTATGATTTTATAACCTGAAGTTTTTTTAAACCTCGGAAAATGTAAGTGTTGGATCGAGGTTAGCTTGTACTTCTAGTCGTGAGGGTCGACTTGTCCCTCGATACGACTAGTTGCAGCGGAATAAATAAAAGTAACGTACTAAACAAAAGTAAATCAAGACTCACGATTTTAGGTGGAAACCCAACGGGGAAAAACCACCCCTTCCAGCAGCTACTGGAAGGATTCTCAACTCCGAACTTTATTAATATCCTCGAATCGAATACACTTGAATCAGCTAGTACAACCCCCCGTTTACTACTGTTCTAAGCTGCACCCCTTGGTCCTCAGACACCAACAAACCCGAAGTTCTGCAACAAACCGTCTCACGCTAGATGGACTGATGCAGTCTCTAGCCTAACACGAAAAGCACTCAACAAACGTGATAAACGCGGTCACGCTCGCTTCCTTGCTGCCTGTGCTCGTCTCCTCGTGCTTTGGTCTTGATTGCTCCTCGCTATCTCACAAAGTCACACTCAATCCGAGCTGCTGCTGCTGGCTTTTATACTAAGCCACACCTTCCAAATCAAACCCTACAATCCATGCAAGATTCAATTAGGAAATATCATATCTCTTCAAATCTTTGTTCAATATTTTATTTAAACTCTAAACGGTAGTTAGAATATTATCTCAGCTCTAAAAGACAGTAAGAATATTATCAAAATCGATACAATCCAGTTAGATTCAATTACCGACCAAGCAACCGAGCATTCCCCCTAAGTCCATGCGCTAGGTCCTCTTGTTAAGGTTCCTCAGGTACTTCTTGAATCCATGGTAGGCAGCATACGCAATCAGCAGTCTGATTGCCTCCAGTCTTGCCACTGGTGCGAATGTCTCATCATAATCTATGCCTTCCTGCTGGTTATATCCTTTGACCACCAATCTCGCTTTGTTTCGTACAATGTTCCCTTGATCATCAAGCTTGTTCTTAAATACCCATTTGGTACCGATGATGGTCCGGTCAGATGGACAAGGGACTAGTTTCCAGACTTTGTTGCGCTCGAACTGGTGGAGCTCTTCTTGCATGGCTACTAACCAGTCTGGATCCTTCAGTGCTTCAGTCACCGTTTTTGGTTCTGCAAGAGAAACAAAGGCAGTGTTAGCACAATAACTCAATAATGCAACTGAAGCATTCCCACTAGTGTTCTGAGACGAAAGGTTAGGAAGTTCAGTATGATAGTCTCTGAATTTGATCGGAGGATGACTCTGTCGTCCACTTTTCTGGGAATTCCTTGTTGTTGCTGTCTGCATTCTTTGTCTCTCTTCTGGTGGAGCACTTCCAGAGCCTGGTAACTGATTATGCTTCATTATCCATCTCTGGCTCCACAGTAGTCTCTTCTTCTTTGTCAGATTCTTCATCTTCTGCATTGTCATCATTATTGGACCCTTCTCCTCCACTTGTTCCTTGAGGAGCAGGAACTGGTTCATCCACAGGATCTTCCTCTGGGGTCCACTCATCTCTGGTCAGTTCGAAGTCATCATCGTCATCTTTCGTCAGCTCCAAGGTTCTCACAGACTTTCCTCCCATTACTGACTCATCGAACCTGACATGTATTGACTCTTCTACTCTCTTCAAACGATGATTATAGACTTTGTAGGCTTTGCTTGAAGATGAGTATCCAACAAAGTTCCTTCGTCACTTCTTGGATCAAACTTACCGAGACTGTCCTTACCATTATTGTGCACATAGCACTTGCAACCAAGACACGCAGGTGAGACAGATTTGGTTTTCTACCCCTCAGAAGCTCATATGGAGTCTTGTCAATCCCTGGTCTCAGATAGGCTCTGTTGATGATATAGCATGCGGCATGTAGTGCTTCGGCCCAGAAGTTTCTAGGAAGATTACTGGCTATCATCATGGTCCTAGTCATGTCCTCTAGAGTTCGATTTTTCCTTTCAACCACTCCGTTCTGTTGGGGGTCCTAGGAGCGGAGAAGTTATGACTTATACCTTCCAGTCTGCACAAGTCAAGAAATTGAGAGTTCTGGAACTCTGTTCCATGGTCAGTACGTAGTGAGATAATAGATAAGTCAAGTAATCGTTCAACACTAGTTTTCCAATTTTCGAACTCATCAAAAGTTTCATCTTTAGTTCTAAGAAAGATAGTCCAGGTGTACCTTGAGTAGTCATCAACAATGACTAGTACATACCGATTACCTCCTCTACTCTGGACACGCATCGGTCCGCACAGATCCATATGAATCAAGTCTAGAGGCTTCTTGGAACTCACCCAGTCCTTTGATTTGAAGGAGCTTCTCACCATTTTACCTTTGGCACAAGAATCATACTCCGTTCTCAGATTCCTTCACGCTGGGTAATCCTTCTACTAGATTCTTCTTTTGGAGTTTGGAGAGAAGACGTAGACTGGCATGTCCTAGTCTTCGTGCCATAAGTCAGAATCATCTGAGTGCGACACAAGGCACAACTCCCCTTCTGGCTCAAACGAGTGATCAACAATATAGACATTGTTATTTCTTATTCCCTTCAGAAGAATCTTTCCTGTCTCAATGCGCTCAACCAAACAGTCAGTGTCAGTGAAAATAATTCGATTTTTACCTTTTTGAGATAACTGAGCAACACTTAGCAAGTTATAACTTAAACCCTAACATAACTAACATCTTCTACTTGAGTAGTACTAGACAGACTTACAGTACCGATCCCACAAATTTCACCTCTGCTCTTGTTTCCAAAGGTGATCGGTCCTCCTTGATGTTTATTGAGGTTAGAAACCACTCCTTGTTCCCTGTCATGTGGAGTGAGCATGCGCTGTCTATGAACCACCTTTGTCCCTTCATCCTTACCTGCAAGGAAAACATCAGTCTTACGGACCCAGATTGACTTGGGCTTAACTGCTTTAGATTTATAGGAAACAGCATTAATAAATTTGTTAGTAGGATTAGGTTTCCATTCTGTTCCAAGATCAATCTTCCTTCTTGGAGTTTCCCTAGGTCTTCCTCCTGTGGGTCGTGTATCTAGAGTGATGTCTCTAGTCCAGTGTTGTGGTCGTTCCTTATGATAGTGAGGTGAGGACTGTCTCTGTCTGTCCAGTGTTGTGGTCGTTCCTTATGATAGAGGTCGGTTCATAGCCTTGAGGTACCTTTGTTGTGATCTCATGGGTTCCTTCCACTTGTGGTTCCCCCTGACTTCCTGACCACGATTCTAGTGTACTCATTTCTTCTCCTATCGCTTTTAGCTTACCACATTCTCTGCGGTAATGTCCATTATTACCGCAGTGCCAGCAAACACGGTGCGATCTCAGTTTACATACTTACTGTTCCCGGTCTGAACGGTTTCCCTTTCTTTCTTTCCTGGAAGTTCAATGGTCCAGTGTTGTCTGCTTGCTTCTTCCACATCTGATATGCCTTAGAACCATCAAATGGCACATACTGGTCGTTAGGAATGATCTTTCGAAATTCTGGCTATATGTGTTCTGTCAGAACTAGTGGAGAATGGTTTTCTCAGCAACGTATCCAAGACCTGGTCGGAATCTTTCACTCAGGTAGGTACCTTTTGTCAGCGCATCAACCAGGTGCCTTCATCTTCAGCTTGTCCAGTTTTGTGACCAGTTCGTTATTCTCTACTTTCTTCTTTCCAGTTCACCAACTAGTTCTGTTTTCTCCTATTCTAACTTCTGTATCTCATCCTTTAATTTCTTGACTTCCTCTTTCAGATCAGGACAGTTGTTACATTTGACAGACTTCTTAATCGCATCCTGAAGTTCTATATCAGTACCAGACCATATAAAAGATTTTCCTCAATAAGACCTGCGATTCAACTTTTTGCTCTTCCAATATACCACTCATTTATTCATTCACATCGGTTAGTTTTTTCAGGAGTTCTAATAAATCGGCACGAGACATTCTAGATGAAGAGTTAGTATTTACCTCATTATTCGCGTCGTCTCCAAGTGCCATTAAGCAAACTTCCCGATTCACTGGTAGGTCACAGTCACTTTCTTCTCCTTCATCTCCCCATGCAGCCAGCATTGCTTTGCCATCCCTTTCAGTAGCAGGCTTTCCTGCCTTCTTTCTCAGACACTCAGTTGATCTATGTCCTTTCTTTTGGCACCACCAGCATATGATGTCCTTCTTGTCTTTAGGACCAGTCGATTGTGTGTTCTGATTAGAGGACTGTGAGTTCTGGTCGTCTCCTCTGTTAAACTTTCTGACTTTCCTCATAGCATCCAGTTTTGTCATTCTTAGTGCTCTGGTGATCAACGCAGTGGATTCATCAAGGTCCTCATCATCTTGAGCATCAGTCTGGACTAGTTCAAACGCTTTTTCAACCTTAAGTGCCAGTGACTTGGACTTTGTAGCTTCTCTGGAGGCAGTCTTCCCTTTGAACACGATAGCATGTGACTGAAGTCTCGCTACAAGTTCTTCCAGTGTTATAGCTTTAATATCTGATTGAGCATGAAGAGCCATTGCTATGTGATCCCAGCTAGGATCCAGTGCCTGGAGGAACCGGTGAGTGATTCTCCAATCTTCCATCTTTTCACCCAGAAAGACTAGTTGTCCCACACATGTCTGGAACCTGGAGTGGAAGTCCTCCAGAGATTCATTCCTTCCCTGAGCAACCGACTCATACTCCTTGAGTGCTGTCAATATTCTGTTCTTCTGGATATCTTCATTCCCAGAGTACAGTCTTCTCAAGGCTTCCCATATCTCATTAGCAGTGTCATAACCTAGAATCTTCCGTTTGTCTCCTTCACTTAGTGCTTGAAGAAGAACTCTTTTTGCACGATGATTCTTCTCAACGATCCGATAGTCTTCTTCATCATAAAGGTTCTCATCCTTAACCAGCATCATTTGGTCCAAAATTGGTTCATCTCCTCTAGTAATGACCTTCCAGACCTGAGCGTCCAGAGAACACATGTGACTTGAACTGTTTGACCCACCAGTCATATTCTCCCGATTTCAGTGGCGGGGGTGTCCAATCTCCGAAGTTTTTAGCCATGATACCTGCAAGCTAACACTAATCTAGAGCACCGGGCTCTGATACCAATTGTTGGATCGAGGTTAGCTTGTACTTCTAGTCGTGAGGGTCGACTTGTCCCTCGATACGACTAGTCGCAGCGGAATAAACAAAAGTAACGTAATAAACAAAGTAAATCAAGACTCACGATTTTAGGTGGAAACCCAACTGGGAAAAACCACCCCTTCCAGCAGCTACTGGAAGGATTCTCAACTCCGAACTTTATTAATGTCCTTGAAGAATACACTTGAATCAGCTAGTACAACTCCCGTTTACTACTGTTCTAAGCTGCACCCTTGATCCTCAGACACCAACAAACCCGAAGTTCTGCAGCAAACCGTCTCACGCTAGATGGACTGATGCAGTCTCTAGCCTAACACGAAAAGCACTCAACCAACGTGATAAACGCGGTCACGCTCGCTTCCTTGCTGCCTGTGCTCGTCTCCTCGTGCTTTGGTCTCGATCGCTCCTCGCTATCTCACAAAGTCACACTCAATCCGAGCTGCTGCTGCTGGCTTTTATACTAAGCCACACCTTCTAAATCAAACCCTACAATATAATCCATGCAGATTCAATTAGGAAATCGATATACTAAGCCACACCTTCTAAATCAAACCCTACGATATTATCTCAGCTCTAAAAGACAGTTAGAATATTATCAAAATCGATATAATCAGTTTAGGCAACAAGATAATCTTCTCTGATTTTTCTCTGTCCGAAATATCAGGAACTGCTACTGCTAACGACTTCAGACTAGTCGTTAGGCATGTCCAGTGAAGCACAATCTGCACACTCAATACACTAGTCAGTATTGATCACTTGTCATCATCAAAACCCAAGGGTTCAACAGTAAGCTATGATTTATACGATAAAATTAGTTCGAGTGGGTTTATTTTTTGTAGTTTATGGGTTTCTTCAACTGCAAACACTTATTGCAGTTTTTTGGATTTTGCAGCCTTGCGAATCTTAAGCACCCTCGTGAAAGACATTCCTTACAATTCCTTAAGTAATAAGATTCGTAAAAACCCGGAACGACATTCCTTCAGCCATGTGCATTAGTAGACAGTAGTCATTGAGTTCATTAATTTATTAGAGTAACCAATTTTTAACAGAATACTATGCTGGATCAGATCTCTCTTCTGCGGTATCCAACTCAGAAACCCTAATAGAGACAAACCGTAGCATACTGATTAACCAATCGTCTATGAATCCCACTCCCCTTCACATTCTAAAACATGTTCACTCTGTATGTCATGCACCAAATGAAGGGTGTCTCAATGAATATATAACTAATAACAATAAGTCAATAATGTCAGAGAGTGCAACTTACAACATGGAAATTTCTAAGCTAAGAAACAAAACAACTCGACATATATTCACCAGCACATCATGATTCATGACGATGTTATATTCTCTAAAATATAATTAAAGCTTGGTAATCAGGCCAAGAGAATTCTAAAATGGATTGATGCCACCATAGTTGTTGGCAAGCTCTTGGATTTATACGGGCAAGAGCACCTTCAAAATGGATTAGCGGAGAATAATAAGGGAGAAAAGTCACTGAGCTACTCATGCATAGAATACAAAAAGGTATTGTTTAAAGACAATGATGGTAAAGAGAGATTCAACGAAAAGGAATTTCGTGTACTGATGCACTTGGCTTATATTCATGCATTGCTTTATCGAGATTAAGCCTTTTATTGGAGTTCTCTGATTTAATTTTTTTCCAAAAGTGATTATATTATTATTATACAAACTTCTGAAGGAATGTGTGAGTTAGTGATTTAAATTGTGAACGTATGACTTCAATCTGCATGCAGTCTCCTTAGATTAATTTAGTAGCTAGCTAGTGTACAGTATTATTGGCTGACTGCATGGTCTCTCTCTACTTCTATGCTGGCTTCTCTATATGCTATTTCCCCTTGATATCTCATATTTGTCTCAGTTGTTGTACTCATACGAACTGAAAAGTGTAATGAATTATTCTTGGGCATTATTAAGTCAATCCAGTGAGTGGTATTATAAGGATTTAGAAAGACATAATTAACCAGAAGCTTATTTTTCCGAAAGTATACGAGAATATGAAATATGATCATCACACAAATACAGGATGCACAAGTAGACAGTTTTCCTAAGTACAATAGTCTTGCGGCAAAACTCTTTTATTTGACAATTGGCCGCTCTCCAAGCCTGAGTTCAAGATCCAAGTCATGTATGAAGCTTGTACTCCACTGAGCTGTTGTCAACTTCTGCTGCATATCACGTTTATCGACAGTATTTAATTTTGTGTATAAAGATGATGACATGGTTGAAGACTCATCAGCAGTGATCTTCCTTCTTTTGCTTCCTATATTATTATCACCATGTCCATTATCCCAATCATCCTCAGCAGACTCATTTTTGCTCCGCTTTCTAACCTGAGTTTGAACTAAAAATAAATTCAAACTAACTGATATATCTGGTTTTTCACAGCAGTGCATTAAAGCGCCTTCACCCAAGTCCTGAAGGAGTTGTGGACCTCTTATGTCTGCATCCAATTTCAGATCCGAGGGTTGAGTATTTCCAGCAACCATGTCAATGTTTGGCAATCGTTTTTGGAGTTCTCTGAGGCCGAGTTGGAGAAGGTTAGGTTCTTGAGTATTTGAGATGGATCCATTAGCTGATGGAGATGAACTTTTGAGAGCTAAGGAAATTTGTGCAGGATTGCTAAAATTGTCAGGATTAGGGTTTGGGTTATAAGCCAAACTATACCCTTGATATGGTACATGTGAAGAAACAAATATTTTCTCACTTAGGGGACCATGTTGTAACTGCTGTAATTTTTGATGCTGATTGAAGATTTCGTGGGGGCTCAAGGATTGCTTGAGTTTTGCCCTATCTCTCCTATGGACATTCATGTGACCTCCAAGGGCTTGTGCTGAGCGAAAATCCCTTCCACAAAAATTACAAGAATAGGATCTTGGAGGCCATATGCAGCCTCCAAGAGTTCCTGCTGCATCTTCTGCGAAAGCTCTCTCCTCCCATGAGGCATCATATGAGCTGTGTAGAGTTGCTTGGGCATCAGTATTCAATTTACGATGGCTGCTTCCTGTTAGACTATGTACATCCCTTTGTTTCTCCCACATCCAAAATCTTGCATCATCCATGTCCTGAAAAACCTAGAAGTACACTGCGCAAAGAAGAAAAATACAACTTTTTGCTTAAAGGAGAGGTTTTAAAGAACATATGAAAGAGGAAAATAGGCAAGTGAAATGAAATGTGAAAATAAAGAAATAATTCAAGTTCATGTGTACCACCTACAGAACTATAAGCAGTTGTTAACTGGAAATCAATAAGAAGGGAGAATCTATATTGGAAGTGACGGCCTTCTTGCGGAGTTATCTAGAGAGAGAAGAGGCCATGAAAAGTCGAAGCCTCTTCTCCTAGTGTTTGTTATTTAGCCGTTCTATAATTTAGTGATTGACTTGAAAAAATGCGCTGTTAGTTCCTCTCTAGCGAATAAATGTTATTAGTAATTCTATTGGCTTCTGTTTGTTGGCTTTTAAAACTGTCTTTGTACTCTACTAAACTAAACTACTTTGATTTCCTTCTCATTTTCTTAACTTGTTAAATTGATTAAAGTGTTAGTTGTACTGTTTAAACACCAGTTATTCAAAGGTTAAATTTGTTGCATATATAAAAGACTAATTTCTTGTTCAAAGTTCACGTAATCTATTGGATTCTTACAGTAAAATATTAAAATAAACCATAACATGTGAAATATTAAAATGAACACAGGTCAACAGTTAAATCGTACATTGAATGACCTATATATACAGTTCATCCATTATATTTCTAACTTCGCATTTGTAAGTCTGGCGCAAATTACCTCACTCTTAACATTTAGCAAAAGCTTTAAGGTGATCAATTTCATCACCCGCCGGTAATTGTGAAACAAGGAATGTGATATATATCAACTACAACTTGCGCAACTCATAGAATTGTTCCAATTAAATTCTTTTCTTCGCTTATAACTTCCGTGGTGATCGATGTGATTGCTAGCAATTCTTATTTTGAGGCAATTAAGCCTAACAATTATCAAGCTTGTTTCAGCATGTATCAATCATTTCTACTTGATAATCATTATTTTATAGCTAAAGTACTAAACCTTCAAGCCTTGAGACGCGACTAATTGATATGTCTCAAGGGTGGTGTGACTGCCGGCCTTCGATCTGTTTTTGCAAATGCAGTGCATGCCTGGGTATGTTATTGTCCTCTCCTTCTACCACTATTCTAACCAAGGAATAACTAGAAACGTTTTAAAATATTAGTAAGGTCACTTAAAACTTCACCGCTAATCCAGAAATGTTCTGCTAAGGGTTAAGGCACTTCTTTCAAGTGGGCTGATAAAGAGATTTGTTGAAATTTTTGGTAGAAAAGTAAATAGAAGAAGAAACTGATCATAATAAAGGTTTTTCTTATACAAATCAGACCTAGAGTAATAGCCATCGTCGCTTAGATATCATGTGTTAGTGAGTGGCAAGATAATAATGTTCAAACTATAATGATGATGTCACAACCATGAAATAAAAAGTTACTGAGATAAATTTTATGCAATTTAGAACGGTAAGTACCACAACAATTAGCATTAGAACTTTATTTTCACACCATCACAGTACGATAACTTTCTAAGATTTTTTTACAAAAAACCTTATAAATGATTCCCATTCATTTGAGCTACCTAACTTAAATGATTTAATTGAAATAATAATTACTATATTATTTATTATTTGAATATCAGTAGAAAATTTATTAAACATTGAAAATCTGAAAAATGAAGAAAAAACAGGGAAACTGAAAATACAAAGAAAAGTAATTCCAACACAAAAACGAAAGTAAAACAAGGATAAAGATCTAGGCGGACAATTAAATATTTGTAAAGATCTAGGCGGACAAGGGTAAATTCTCCTTTTGTGGGAAATTGATATATCCAAACAACAATAGTTTCCCGCCTATGATATTTAATGAATTATACATTATACATTTCATGCGATTAATTAATTTAATATTATTTTTTAATAATAAATTATTTATACTTTACACATTTTTACCATTTTAAATTTTCAACATTTTATATTTACTGATTAATTATTCAATATTTTGTTATTTTCTTTTAGGAAAATCTATTTTCAAATGGATAAAGATCAAGGGGAGACAATCAATCATTTGTGAAACCGTAGGACATGATCTCAACCGTTGATTTTTAATCGTCCAACGGATGTGATTTAAAATAAAAAACCTCCAAATCCAACCGCCCCGTGTTTTTCGCAAATCCAACCGCCAAGTTTAATAAAAATCAACTTTAATCTCAACCGTCAAATTAATCAAAACAACGGTTGAAATTTTGTCATCCGTCTTACAAATATTTAATGTCCTCCTAGAACTTAACCCATTTTCAAATTATTTTAATTTTTATTCCTTTTGAAAATATTTCTTTGTACTTTCTACATTTTTTCTGGTTTTTTGCCTTTTGGTATTATTGAAATTTTATACTAATATTTTTATAATAAAAAATTCCCTAATTGTTATTTAAATAAAAATTATTTTTTTTCAATATTTTAACACCAGAGTAAGTTTGAGAAGAACCAATAGCTTTTCGATCTTTGATCTTTGATTAATTATAATCTAATGGTTGAGAGTTTAAGTAAACTAACCGTCAAATCAAACCGCCTAATTTAATTAAATTCAACTTTAACCTCAACCGTCAATTAATCAAAATCAACTGTTCAGATTTCGTCCTACCGTCTTACATATTTATCATGTCTCACATGATCTCAACCCTTTAACACCATTATTTTACGGTTCGAATCTTAACATATTCATTTATATGGTTCTTCCAGTAAATTTAATTATTTGAGTGTAATTATCAAAAACATTCTGTAATATGTGTGATTTGGGTTTGGTTCCGATACAAACCACATTTAAAATAAAAACTTATAACCACTATGAACCACATGATCAAACAATTCAATGGATGTGATTAATGACATTATTAATATATGTGCATGTCGGTTGATAAAATATATTGTATAATATTAACCATATTTATCAATTTATGTAATAATTAGAAAAGTCAAGGGTAATATGAATATAAATAATTTGACTTTAAAATAACAGTCAATACCAGGTCTTGCGCTTTATATATAGTACTTGCCGCACAGTCAAGCATGTGCATTTTGATTCATATTCATTTAATTTGAAAAGAGTTGATGAAATTTAATGAATAAAACTATTACATCTCAATTAAAGACTGAAAGATGAATTTTGTATACACAACATCAAATGAATGAATTCCGTATAACATAAAATAGATTGGAAGTTCGTAGTTTTCACAATGCCTTTTTCTTCTATTTTCAACCTGCAAAGAGTAATGAAGAATTCAATCAAATAAACACTTTATATGCAATTTTATAGATAAGAAACATGTATGGTCACATTCCATATTCAACATATTCAAATTATACATAAGTGGAAAGAAAACGAAAACTAAGTGGAGAAAAAATTCATAATTTAACAAAATATACGCAAAACAAAATTACGCAAAATAAAATCCATCACCACATCCGTCATCGAAATATATATCACTCGATAAAATAATCATCGTATTCACTATCAAAAATAAGACGAATATTTCTACTATATAATATCTCCGACAAAATATATGAAATTGATTTCACCAGAAAGAAATGAAAGAGATTAAAAAAAGATTATTAGAGTAAGGGAGATTAAAAACTAACCAAGCTAGTCAGCGATTGCAATCGGTCAGATCTGATCCAGTTTTACAAAATTATCAATAGACATCATTTCGTAACGTGAAGAATGATGCAAATTGCAAAGCATGTCTTCTTTTCATGCTTAAATTTGATTTAATTCCAGTATGAACAAAAATTTCACGCTAATCTGCTAAATTTACCGCCCGACCCGATCTGAACCCACCCGATCGCGATCCGACCGCCATGTCCGCCGCCGCCGTTACTCCGCCTCTTGTCAATCCAACCCCCAACAACAACCTCCATGCCGCGATCGACATGGGAACAAACACCTTCAAGCTCCACATCATCCAAGCCGATCCCTCCACCGACAGATTCATCTCTCACCACCGCATCAAGGAGTCACAGTAGAACTGTTCAGTCAATCTACCGTGTTAGTCTTCATCCATAGCCGACGATGGAGGTGATAGGCGATGGAAAAAAGGTCGGTCAATAGAGTGGAGTGTTTGATTTAGGATTTGTTTATTTGATGAGATGGGAAGAAACAATTAACCGTATATGATAAGTTTGAACCGTTTCAATTGATAAGATAAGTTTGAACCGTTTCAGTCCCTAAATTCTCGGTCTAGTGCCTAAAATCCCGGTAACTGTTAAATACTGCTCCGAGATTCTTAATAGGAAGATAGGACGATAGTAATTACTATCATCAATCAATATGAGGGGCATACTTGTCAATTCAATTTTTATAATTGATAATTAATGATTTATTGAAAGTGCATTAATATATTTTTATAAAAAGAGCATTACAATATTTTTGTAAAAGTGCATTAAAATATATTTTAAAGTGCGTTAAAAGTTTTAAAAAAGTGCATTACAATATTAAAAAAAAGTGCATTACATTGTCCGCGTATTAAAAAAATTAATACAATTTTTTAAAATTTTGATGCATTTTTGAAATTTCTAGTGATGCACGTTTTATTATAATTTTTTTTAAATGATGCACTTTTAAAGTGTCTAGTGATGCGCTTTTTATATCCCTAAATTGTGTAAACTACTTTTTTATGCAATTTAAAATAATTCATTCATTAACTATATTGATCTGAAATGACAAATGTGCCCTTTAACTACTAAAAATAATTAATATTTAATTAATGAGATCATCAATCCAAACCATTTAATTCTTAGGTCTTAAGGCTCACATTAGTTCCAAATTTTCATTTTAAAATAGGTTCTCATTTGAACCTTTCCCTGTGTGATTTTTAATAAAAAAATCATTTCTTACACTACCACATGTTTGATATATAAGGCGCCCATGATCCACGAATGCTCTATTCGACTCTCTGAAGCTTGCGAACACAAAAATGATCCTGGACAAAATTAGCTGCAATGAATAATATGTTCGAACATTGTTTATGTTCACTAGATCTTGTTATGGTTTGGAAAACTGCGGTTCCGTAGTGTTGGATCGTTACGATTAGCTTGGTTCACTTCTCGACACTTGTGAACACGTCCTCTAGTGTGAACGTGTACTCAAGATCAAGTAGCACAGCGGAAATAATAAATAATAATAATTAAGTGAACAGTAGGTACGCGTACTCGATGATGTATAGTGGAAACCCGCACCTCAGTGCTAACAGGTGAAAACCACTACCTTCCCGGAGTCGACCGGAAAGGATTTCTCAGACAATTCTTTATTGATTACTTTTGTTCTTACCTAGTACAATTATCTACACCTAGTACAGCCAACAAACTCCCAAAGTCTGCCCGGAACTCAGTTGTAACAATCCCTACGTCTAGCAACTCAAATCAACTCCGAATTGTCCTACCAATACCGCTGTTGTATACTAGCTATACGGAGTCCACCACTCGCCTACCCTTGAGCGAAATATAGCCTCGAACAACCAGCAATATCACACGACTTTGTTTGCTCTTTCAATTTGACCGACTTGTCTTGATGAAAGCTTTGGAGTCCTATTTATATGATCACCAAAAACCCTAGCCCTTGCTTCCTAAAATCTCTCCCTGCCATAGAAAGATAATAGCAAGATCAATAAATATAATAATATCTTTAAAATCAGTTAGGGCAACTTAATCTTAAATATAATATAAAATATTATATTTAAAATTCAGTTTGGGCAACCTTATCTAATATAATATTATCAATATTATACTTAGAAATCGGTTAGTTAGGTAATCATTATCAAAAATATCTTCTAAACAATAAGATTTCTAAAATACAAAATATTCTAAAAAACTTATTGAATATCAGAATATTTCTGAAATATTCTGCTGCCACGTCAGCACGCCCTCGTGCAGTCTGCGGACCCGTCCACAGACGATTTTTACCAAATCTGTTTTATTTCCAAATCTGCATATTTCCTAATCCTGCATTGTCATGGAATGTTAGCTAAGTGTTTTCAACATCAAAACTGAGAACGTGTTAAGGACACGTCCGTGTCAAGGAACACGTCCCCAACAAATTCCCCCTTTTTGATGTTGACAAACACTTCTTCATAAGACAGGAAAAGTTCAGAATGTAAACAGAAGTGTAAACAGTAGGCAGCATATGCATTATTTAGTTATCAGAATAAATTCCTAAACTAAACATGCATCCCAAAAGTATTCAGAGTTATACTAACTCCTATCCCAGAAATAATCCCAACAGTATTAATAACCCAGCAATATTAATAACCCATTGTGAACAGATTCGCTAAAGCTTGAATCTGTTCCCCCTCAGAGTGACACCGTCAGTCACTAAGTACAAGTTCCCCCTCAGTCCTGTCTACCTTCCCCCTTTTGGCATCATCAAAAAGAATGTGAGTAATAAACAAAGCCAACAGCACATAAGCAAAACACATCCCATTTATTCAGTTCAAAGGCGTGCCAAACGAAGTGGCACGTAAACACAAGGAAGACAGACATATAACGATTGAAAATTAAAAGCACAGAGAGCAGAACAAGAAAACACAAAAGATTGGGATTGATGTGGTAGGGTTTTCAAGGAGGGGCTGAATCAGATCTGCTAAGCATCTGAGGGAGCACTGGAAGCGTCCTTGTCGCGAACCAACTGGCGGACCATTTCTTCCACCCTTTCTGTCAGTTCAATGAACCCGTCCTTAACAGCGGACAGGAACTTATCCATTGCAGCTTCTGCAGCGGTGGACGACTCTGCCTGATCACGGACCCATCCTTGGTCCGGAGCATACTTGAGGCTCATCTTACTGATGGTGGCCTCGTCCAATGTCCTTGTGCAGCAGACCTCTTTTCCCTCGGCACACACATTCCATGTGTTTCCAATAGCCGTTCTATGATAGACGAATAACTTAGCCATGTTTCTTTTGATCCTTGATGTTACGTATGTGGCACTTGACAATTCGGATTCTTCGTAGAAAGAAGAGTTTTTTTTGTTGTTGCTTATCTTCTTCTAACCAAGTCCGCGAGCAGTACCAAAAATTGTCAAACTTTCTCCTCAAGAATATCATTGAACTCGTCCTGTTAGCGCATACCATCTTCTATGCCCAATCTGAGATTCACGCCAAAGACGTTCCAATTTTCCCGTCAAAATACTTAGCAGATTTTCTGATTCTTTCAAGGGGTGGTGTGTTGCGGACGGGTACCCAAATGGTAAAGATAAAGCAACACACACGAAAAAACAGACACACATAACCATATATCAGAAAATTGTAATTGTACCTCATAGGGACTACTCCAGAAATATTTGATCAAAGGGCTCATAGGAGTAGCGCAACTATGAGTTGGCTAAGGTTGGCTGTGAACTCCCTTCATCATATTAGGCTTGTAATGTGGGTACTACATATCCGAAGGGGTTCTTTGGGCTGCGAAGAAAATGCTCAATATGCCTTTAACAATTAATCGTTAATATCTATGGTTCCAGTACTCAACATGGTACACGTCCTCAGGCACACACAATGAACAGAATAAACAGAAAACATTTTACATCATGAACGACTGACCTTGCATATTACACCACTCAATTCATAGCCAGTCATCGAGTTCAGTACGGATAGGCAATTAATTAGAGAAGGAGACCATACCTAGCTCCATCCGTAGCCTCTCGAAAGGTTCACGATTCAGTGCCTCAGTAAAAATGTCAGCAATTTGTTCTTCTGTTCTACAAAACTCCATGGTTATTATTTTCTTTTCAACAGAATCACGCAAGAAATAATATTTTATCTCTACATGCTTAGTACGTGAATGTTGAACAGGGTTTTTTCGAAATATTAATTGCACTGGTATTATCACAATAAATTGGCATTTGAGATACCGTAGTCGCGCAATTGTTGTTTCAACCATATGAGCTGAGTACAGCACGCAGCTGCTGCAATGTACTCGGCTTCAGCAGTGGACAGGGACACTGCATTCTGTTTCTTTGATCCCCAAGAAACAAGACTAGAACCCAGAAATTGAGCCATGCCGGAGGTAGACTTTCTATCAACTTTATTACCTGCAAAATCAGCGTCAGTATAACCAACTAAGTCAAGACTACCTCCTTTGGGATACCACAGGGAGAGATCCTCAGTTCCCTTCAAATACTTCAAGATCCTCTTCACTGCTTTCAGATGTGTCTCACGGGGGTTTGCCTGAAATCGAGCACAAAGACATACACTAAACATAATATCAGGTCTACTAGCAGTTATGTACAGAAGAGACCCGATCATCCCTCTGTAGAGAGTCTGATCTACTTCTGGTGAGGACTCGTCCTTTCCTAAGGACTCGTTCGGAGAGATGGGGGTCGCCATGGGCTTGGCTGACTCCAGTCCGAACTTCTTGATCATTTCCCTGAGGTATTTTTGCTGATGAATTCGAGTACCATTCTTTTCTTGTGAAACCTGAAGTCCTAGAAAGAACTTCAGTTCACCCATCATACTCATCTCGAATTCGCTGGACATTAGATCTGTAAACTTCTTAACTAAAGCATCATTAGTAGAACCAAAGATAATATCATCAACATAAATCTGAACTACTAAAACATGCTTTCCTTCTCTGAGTAAAAACAAAGTTTGATCTACCAAACCTCTTACGTAGCCATGTGACATGAGAAACTGGGAAAGCCTCTCGTACCAGGCACGGGGTGCCTGCTTCAATCCATATAGGGCTTTATCCAGCACGTACACATGGTCAGGTTTGGACGGGTCCTCAAAGCCGGGAGTCTGCTCAACGTATACTTCTTCCTTCAGGACTCCATTGAGGAATGCCGTCTTCACGTCCATTTGTTGTAACCTGAAATTATGGTGAGTAGAATAAGCTATTAACAGTCTGATTGCTTCTAACCTGGCTACGGGGGCAAAGGTCTCGTCATAGTCGATTCCTTCTTGTTGGTTGTACCCTTTGACCACTAGCCTGGCTTTGTTTCTCACCACGTTTCCCTGATCGTCCAGCTTGTTACGGAACACCCACTTTGTTCCTATGATCTTCCGACCCTCCGGACGAGGTACGAGCCTCCACACCTTGTTCCTCTCGAACTGATGAAGTTCCTCTTGCATAGCACTGACCCATTGTGGGTCCTTGAGCGCTTCTGATACTTTCTTTGGCTCTGCAAGGGAAACAAAAGCATTAAACGCACAAAAGTGATCTACTTCATTTAATAAAGGTGAGAGTTCAGAAGCCCTGTTATCATCGGTTGGGGACTCGTCCTTTGCCCAGAACACCTCATAATCCTCCAGACGGGTTGAGGGTGTTCTAGTTCGAAGACTTCTTCTGGGAATTACTTCTAGTTGAGGGTCGTTGGGAAGTTCGTCTTCTTCTGCTGCATCAGTGGGGACAGGTTCGTTGTCAGGGACACCTTCCTGCTCAATCTGCTCCTGGTTCTCAACTGGTGTTCCCCCTGCGACTGTGTCCGGATCCTCTGGCTGATTCTCAGGTTCTGCTAATTCTTCATTAAGGCCTATCTCAGGATCCCATGCAGCAAGTCTGAAGTCATCCTCAAATTCCAATGGAGTGTGATCTCCGTCCTTAATCATACTGCCTCCCATGACTTCCTCATCGAAGACAACGTGAATACTTTCTTCAATCTTTCTCAGACGCAGATTGTACACTTTGTAAGCTCGACTCTGAGAGGAGTATCCCACAAATGTACCTTCATCACTCCTTGGATCGAACTTTCCCAGATTGTCTTTCCCGTTGTTGTGGATGTATACCTTACATCCGAAAACCCTTAGATGGGACACGTTCGGTTTCCTTCCTCTCAGCAGCTCATACGGGGTCTTTTCCAGTCCTTTGCGCAGATAGACTCTGTTCAGGACATAGCATGATGCGTTCAGTGCTTCCCCCCAGAAGTTCTTAGGCAGACCACTGGATATGAGTAGAGTTCTGGTCATGTCTTCAAGCGTTCGTTCTTTCTTTCCACTACACCGTTCTGCTGTGGTGTACGTGGTGCTGAGAAGTTGTGGTGATGCCTCTTTCCCTGCATAAAGTTAGGAACTGAGAATTTTCAAACTCAGTCCCATGGTCAGTACGTATAGAGACTAAGGACGTGTCCAGTAGGTTTTCAGTAGTGGTTAGCCATGATTCAAACTCTGCAAAAACTTCATCTTTAGATTGAATAAATATAACCCAAGTATAACGAGAGTAATCATCAACAATAACCAACACAAATCTGTTACCTCCACGACTCCTAGTGCGCATTGGACCACATATATCCATATGAATGAGTTCCAATGGTCTAGTAGTGCTTACCTTAGCTTTCGATTTGAATGATGTGCGAGTGCTTACCCATCGAACACGCACTGCAAACGGAGTGGAGGTTGTCATCAATCTTTGGCAGTCCTCTTACCAGATCTTTCTTGAAGAGCGTGGACAGTAGCCTCTGATTTGCATGTCCAAATCTCTTGTGCCAAAGTGCGGACGCGTCCGAGATTGTGGACAGACAGATTTGTCCCTCTGGTACAAAGTTAGGATCAACTTTGTATACCCTGCCTCTGAGTATCACCTGCTTAGTTTTGATGCACTTGACAACACAACCGTCAGAAGTAAAGGTGACTTTATTCTTATGATTTTGGCATAACTGAGACACACTAAGCAAATCGTATTTCAAGTTGTCTACTAAATTAACATTCTCAATATCAATATTGTCAGAAATACGTACCTTTCCAATTCCGAATATCTCACCTGCTGACTTATTGCCGAAGGACACGTTCCCTCCGACATGTTGCTGAAGTGAAGTAAACCAGTCCATGTTTCCTGTCATGTGTCCAGACGCACCGCTGTCTATGTACCAGGGACTGCACTTCACTTCTTCCTGCAAGAGAAAAGTTAATTTTTACGAACCCAGACAAGCTTGGGCTTACTGGGTTTAGTAAAAACAGCAGAAGTAGTAGTAATGTTAGTGTCAGCAGAAGGGATTGAGCTAGATAAATCGATCTTCTTTCTAGGAGTAGCTCTCGGTTTTCCTCTCGGAATGTAATCTCCTCGGTGACCTAGAGTCTGAGGTTGGTTCTGGGTTGAGGAACTGGTCTGGGGTAGTGGACGGGTTCTCTGTTCTGAGCAGACTGTCTGTTCCTAGCAGTTCCATGATGTGTCAGTTGGTCTTCTTCTGTTTCTTCTGCTGGGACAGGTTCATCATATGTCCGTCCATAGTTCCTCATTCCTCCAGAAGCTTCTTCTTCTGAGGACAGCTTACCAGGTAATGGCCAGTATTTCCACAGTGCCAGCATACAGTATGTTCCTTAAGATATACGTACTTGCTGTATCCAGCAGGTACGGACTGGTCCTCAATTCTGGACTGGAAGTCAATACGAGATGGTCCTCTATTATTGGCCTGATTCTTCCATATTCTGAGTGCTGGCTCGTCGTCTCTGTGGAATGGATGAGGCTGAGCTGGTGGGTCACGTCCATTATCCTTTGTTTTCTTCTGAGTTGGTGCATACATCTGAGCTTGTTTGACCGGTTCATGTCCAATACCTTTGCGGAACCTCTTCTTATAGTCAGCTTCAAGTTCTCCTTTTCTGTATTCCGCAAGCCAAGTTTCCTTCTTGGTTTCTAGGTCAGATCGAGCTTTCTCCAACTCTTTGTTCAGTGTGACCGCGTCAGCTTCTAGGGTACGGATCCTATCCTTGAGAGCAGTAATCTCACTGTCCTTTTCTTTCTTCTCTCGTGATAGGGTCTCATTACTGTCTTTCAATGTTCTAATCTCATCCTCATGACCATCACATAACCTCCGTTTACCTTTCTTCAGCTCCTTTTCGAACCGATTAGATCTCTCCGTCCATCCATCAAGGTTTTCTTGCATTTCTTGGATTTGTTCGTCACGTTTGGCAATATCAGCTACTAATTCCTCATTGGTATCTAACATTATCTGCAAAGCAAGTGCCATTTGATCATATTTTTCTTTAGCAGTAGTAGGAATTTTTACCTTGGGGGGACTCGTCCTCAGGATGAGCCATCAGACATGTTTCCTCTTCAGATTCCTCTCCAGTATCCTCATCCGATGCTCCCCAAGCTGCGATCATTGCTCTTCTGTTCTGTTCGGGCTTCATGGCATCCTGGAGCTTTACTCTGCAATTCTTGGCTATATGTCCTAGCTTTCCGCATCTGAAGCAGTGTACCTTTCCAGACCCATTATCAGTGGCGTTCTTATCTGCTTTCTTGTTGCTGTTATTACTGAACTTATTGAACTTGAAGGCGCGGGTCAGCATAGCAAGGTTGACGTCCTCCACTTCGGGCATCTCTTCGGATTCAGCTAGTTCCATAGCCTTCTCAATCTTCAAAGCCAGGGACTTGTCCTTTTCATACTTGTTATGGTTTGGAAAACTGCGGTTCCGTAGTGTTGGATCGTTACGATTAGCTTGGTTCACTTCTCGACACTTGTGAACACGTCCTCTAGTGTGAACGTGTACTCAAGATCAAGTAGCACAGCGGAAATAATAAATAATAATAATAATTAAGTGAACAGTAGGTACGCGTACTCGATGATGTATAGTGGAAACCCGCACCTCAGTGCTAACAGGTGAAAACCACTACCTTCCCGAAGTCGACCGGAAAGGATTTCTCAGACAATTCTTTATTGATTACTTTTGTTCTTACCTAGTACAATTGTCTACACCTAGTACAGCCAACAAACTCCCAAAGTCTGCCCGGAACTCAGTTGTAACAATCCCTACGTCTAGCAACTCAAATCAACTCCGAATTGTCCTACCAATACCGCTGTTGTATACTAGCTATACGGAGTCCACCACTCGCCTACCCTTGAGCGAAATATAGCCTCGAACAACCAGCGATATCACACGACTTTGTTTGCTCTTTCAATTTGACCGACTTGTCTTGATGAAAGCTTTGAAGTCCTATTTATATGATCACCAAAAACCCTAGCCCTTGCTTTCTAAAATCTCTCCCTGCCATAGAAAGATAATAGCAAGATCAATAAATATAATAATATCTTTAAAAATCAGTTAGGGCAACTTAATCTTAAATATAATATAAAATATTATATTTAAAATTCAGTTTGGGCAACCTTATCTAAATATAATATTATCAAATATTATACTTAGAAATCGGTTAGTTAGGTAATCATTATCAAAAATATCTTCTAAACAATAAGATTTCTAAAATACAAAATATTCTAAAAACTTATTGAATATCAGAATATTTCTGAAATATTCTGCTGCCACGTCAGCACGCCCTCGTGCAGTCTGCGGACCCGTCCACAGACGATTTTTACCAAATTTGTTTTATTTCCAAATCTGCATATTTCCTAATCCTGCATTGTCATGGAATGTTAGCTAAGTGTTTTCAACATCAAAACTGAGAACGTGTTAAGGACACGTCCGTGTCAAGGAACACGTCCCCAACACGTAGCTAGAGTTCCAAGAAAGACACGAGTTTTAACATTCGTTATGGATCGATTTATTGAACGAAACATCTAGCCAGAACTAAAGACGAACGCGCACAGCTCATGCCAACACACCTGTTAGATATGTATAAACAAAAACAATTATTCCTAACTTTTGACATTTAGAATTGTGTATCAGATGGATGTATCTGACAAAACGTACTAGCTCTACCTCTACGAAGAGAAGCATAAACTAGTACTCCATTAATGTTGTATTAATTTTGGTAGAGTTGGTGTCTTTTGAGACCTTTATTGTTGGATGAGACCCTAGGACTCCATTAAGAACCATTGGATTGAGTGATCCAATGGTTGTCTTTTGTTTGCTTTTTTAAAGTGACATGTGCACAACACGTGATCACTATTTGGGTGACCCAATAATCTCTTTCTGGGTCTCAAAAGAGCATAACTCATTTTAGTAATCCATTCCGTAAACACAAGCTAACTATAATGGCGTCGTGTGTGAGTAGACTGAATAGATTTGTACAGTAAAATTCCTGTCAAGATCAATCACACCCATACTCTTTTCTTGATCAATATTCATAAATATTTAAATTATTGCGCACAACTATGAGTTTATTTTTGTGCGTACTCGAAGAACAGCAATTGAAATTTTCCTTTCAAAAATATTTGAGTTCCATATATCAAATCTGACAACTACGACTAAAATAAAAAATATATTATTTAACAGTTTTCGTTGGTACCATTTGTAGTAATTAAAACTACACTAGAGAAGAAGACGTCCACCACCTCCCCATTGTTAATTAAACACTCTGTCTAGCGTAAGATGTGGTTGCAGACAACCTAAAAATTGGGCACGACACTATAAGTGTTGTCACCTTGCAGAGCTCTATATAAATATCACTCTCGTGCGCTACTTGTCTAAAAAACAAAAGAATTATTCCAATCTGACAAGAGATTGAATGTGACATGCGATTCTAATAAATCTCGATCTAATCAAGGGATATAATTATCATAGTAAAGTCATATGTCATTGAGGCTCCTTGGCATTTTTATATTTGAATACGGACATAATTAGTACTGCATTAGAATTTTCGTGATCTTGAAAAGTCCTCAAGTTCCCCGCTCTTTCATGAACTTCAAGCTTGTTTAACTAAGTTGTTAGTTTGATTGAAACTTTTAAATTGATTAATGAGAGAAAAAGACTGATGGTTGGAGTTTTTGGAATCATCCTACTATTCATATACTACACACTAGCTCGTTACTGACGTGTAGACTGTCTAAATATGCACCATCACGCTACATTGCTAGCAAGATGAATGTTTGTTTCCTTATGGTATGATAAAATGTACGCAGTGCTAATGTGGCCTTTCTATTTTGTTTTAGTGAAAGAGTTTCCAACTTTCTTCTTGTTGAGATTCCACTATGTTTGGATTCATGAAAAAATAGATGGAAAAGAAACTTTGAGGAAAAATTTAAAGGAAAATATTATTTGGGTGTGTTTGGCTATAGTTAGAAGAATAAAATAAAAACAATGTAAACTTGTCATCTCAATTTTCCATGAGAAAATTTATTTCCTTTATATTTTCCCTTAAATTTTTCTTTCCACCACTTTTTCCTGCATCCAAACGGAAGAATTTGCGTTATTTTTTATAAAAAAATTATTTCTACGCCGCTCAAGGTATGGACAGACCCTAGATTCCAGACAGAGATGCACTGGAGAGGATTTGAATCACGACCTCTGGGATTAGAGATCGCAGAGACTGGATGACTGACCGTTAGACCGCTACTCCTTATGTGAGTTGGTGTAAATGAAAACCTTGCACAAGGCTCTGCACAACTTACTTTTTTTTTGATTGAGCTCTGCACAACTTACTTGATATCAACATACTGTATGTCATTCAAAAAATTAATTAAAAAACCTAACATAATCGATAAGATAAAATGTTGCTACGTTAAGTTATGTTTGAATAAGTTTCATTAGTATGCTTATGAGTTTAATTTGGGATAGCATGAGCGGTCATATACATTTTCATCATCCATCTTAAAATTTAAAGAATACAAATGATCATTAGTGTGTTGGCATCTATTCGCAAACCTATGGTGAGCAATGTTGGGATTTTGTCTCCGAAGTCGAGAGATTTTAAATCATTCTACGTTAGAAAACAAGTTCATCTTCATCATATTACCACCTTAACGTATGGAGAAAGTGATATTTCTTGTGTTAGCCCTGGTGTGGATCAGGAGGAACAAATCCTAACATTTCCTATCAAATGTCATGTTAGTCAGTGTGGCAATGTCTGAAGTTTAAGAGCTTTTAGTCAGCTCAGCCGCTTGTGTTTCGGTTTCCTATCGGCCATGCCGTTTTGCTTGTATCAGGCCTTAAGAAGCCTTTATCTTTTCTTTTAATAAAATTACAAAAAAAATTAGTGTGTTGGGGTTTGCGTCTTTCGAGAAATGTAACTTTGAAATTATCACAATTGTAAGAATTTTATATTTTATATCTTTTGTATCGTTCTACAAAAATTATACCTTCCTAGATTATTTTGTATTGCTTGTCGAGCTTTCCTTCTTTGTCCAGTGCTTATAAACCACATTATGTGATGTTTATCCGGCCTGTAAAAATCCAAATTATATAAAAATCCGGTCTTATTGCTCACATTGCAAAGATTTTCTTGAGATTTCTTTGAAGGCTTATTGTTTTGGTGGATGCATTAAAAGTTTTGTATGGTCCTTTAATGAACGTGTTTTCATCTGTATGGATGCGTAGATTGATCCTGTCGGAAACCTAATAAATGTGCTTGATCGAGTTATAGAGTTTGAAGGATCCGTTGTCACACTAAGAATTCGAGAGGCGAATCAAAACTTCATAGCGACGTGAATAGGATAGGAAGATTTCGTAGATTGATTTGTATATAAATTACTTAAAATGTACAACCCATACGATTTTTAATTAAAAATAATGACTTCCTTTACCTTGAACTTGTGAGTTCCATAATTATTGAATTGGTAGCCAATTTACTTCAAGCTGAAATAGGATGATTTCAGCTGCAGCAGATTAGAAAAACGTACAGACCTGTTGGTGAAATGTAGATAGTGTGATCATAGCACATTTGACAAATTAATGTATAAAATCTGTCAATAGTTTCGTCAGTATCTTCTAATGATACCTATTGTTTAACTTGAACATGTTCAATTTCCAAAAAGAGTAACAACAATATTATAAATGCAACACATACATGAAAGGGTCTGCCATGACAGCATGTACAACTAAAATATAATGACATGGTAATCAAAGCCCAAAAATATAGTGACAGACATACCAGCAACTTTTACATTTCTGTCTCATTATAATAGGACAATTTCACACAAGTGCAAAATTGGTTGGAATAGACAAAAGCCATATCAACTCAAGGATCACAGTGAAAGTGAGTCAAGAACTAGTAGGTAGATTTATCTGGATAAGAGATTTGGGTTTCGCTGAAGAAGCTGCATCAAAGGCCAGAAAACATCCATTCGTTGGAAGCCTTTGTGAACCTGAAATGCATGCATAAGATGAGGTAATCTGAAATTCATGACCTTGCATGTTGCATTGTGAGTTTGGGCTTCACTAGAATATACCTCAACAACAAATTGTGCCCATGAGCTGCTTGATCTTGTTTTCATGCCACCTTTAACAATGGTCAAATCTAAACCACATATAACCTGAGCAACCTCAAGGAAGAGATTGTGGTCGTTGCATAGCATCTACAGGAAATGAAACAAGCAATAAAATGATATGATAAGTAATAAAGAGTGCGAGACAATTATGGGTGTGTAATCTGTTACTTAATGCTTGAGGGAGTGAGAAAAAACCTCTATGAGCATATGTCCGGGAATATCAAGATCTTCTACAACAATTGGGAATACATCATGCTCGCCGCCAACTTGATAAGTCGCGCTTGCGCCACTTTTATTATTATCCTTTCTCTGGGATGATTTCAGGTTAATCTCACCATCCACCTGAATAAAACAAGTTTCAAATTGTTCTTCATGTTAGGACAGGCTTTGAACTACAAGAGATGTGCAAGGGACTTTTAAGAATGAAACCTCATCAAATACCTCTAAGTAAGCCTTTAACTTCTGAGATTGAACACTCACTTTCCGTAAAAACATCATGTGCTTTATAGTTCGATCTAAGAGTCCGTCAATGCTGAACTGCAATGTGATAACTGAGATGTCAATTGGTGCAAATAGCAAATATATAAATTTTCAAGCATGCTTCTATGCTTACCTTTTCACCATTGGGGACAAGATCGCGAAGCACTTTAAGCCTGTCCTGAATCAACTGTCTGTCTCTCGGTCTACGCTTCTGCTTATCAATAGATTTATCCCTAGTTTTCCTAAGGATTGGCTTGGACCCCTCAGATGACTTCCTGTCACCGGACCCCTCATCTTGAAATTGATTGCGTATCAGTTTCTTCATCATTGTTTCAATCGTAGTGGTTGATGAAATTTTGGAAGAGATACCTTGACTTCTTGATTCATCAACTGAAGGTACATGACTCCACAAAGAATCTGATTCAATATATTCCAGGGAGAATGCTGAAAGCGGTTCTGTGGACTCCTGGAGCATTAACTCGCTAGACTGGTTCACATTGTCTAGAGCTTTATCGAACTCATTGCATGCATTGGCAACTACGGCCCCTAAAAGATCATCAGCATTACTTATTTGGTGAAACCAATCATTTAGCCCAGTGTCACCGGTAAAAGCATCATAGTTTGGCATGAGCGTTTCCCAGACATCATCATGGTTTCTCAGCTGTAAATTACTCGGAGACTCACAGAGCTCATATGCAGTGGAAATCCCAAAGTCATCAGCACCAGCATCATATGCTTCGCATATATTTTCTAGTAAATCTGCGAAAATGTGAGAACTGAGAGTTCCAGCAGATAGATCATCGTATATCCCAACACTTGTATTGTTATACTCCGGAAACCATTTCAATTCTTCTTCCTGTTGTGAAACGAAAGACGACTTTTATATACTTTCTTTAACAATGCACTAGTAGGCATTTGTTAGTCATGGTATCTAGATTTAGACAACTGTGAGAAATTTGTTACCTTAATGTCACTGGGTGGCGAGTATGGCATATCAATATCAGCTCTGTATATACCACTTGTGCAACTAAAAAAAGAATCATCAAATTCCAGAGAAATGTCATCAATAGAAAAGTATGGAATACTGTTCTCCATGCTTGGACTAAAAGGAGTTGGCAGCTCAGCAATTTCATATATTTCTTCCAAGTGTTTGTCACTAAAAAATGTTGCAGGGACAATAGCTGAACCTTCAGAATTTTCTAGGAGAATGGATTCAAGAGATGATGTTGATTGAGCGACAGAATTGCTATTTGAGGAGCTGAAAATAGGAAAATGATTCTGAATTGCATTAAATTCCCCGACAATGCGAGAAAGAAAACCCATTTCCTCGGTAACCTGTATTCTTCAAAGTAAAGAAATATTGTTAGTAAACAGATGTAAGGAACCACACGCACTAGAGCCATGTGGACATTGCATTCGGTTTAAGATGATCAAACCCGTCTTGAATACCATGTTTCAGTCTTTCAGAGGCGCGAATTGCAGGCTATTGTCCGTATCTAGTATACAAAGATGGAACCAAGGTGAAATCACAAAGATTGATATAGTGTTGTAATGTTACGCACCACTTCAAGTGAACCAAGTTGCAAAACACCATATGGAGCAACAGCTACTAGTACAATAGTCTGCGTACAAACAAAAGTATTTAGTAAATATTAATTGCAATAATTTCATCAACATCAGAAGTTCAAGTATGCCACTTGATAAGAATAGTTTCAGTGACGAAATTACCTTAATGCCCGCTTCAGTCTGGGAAAGCAATTCACTAGGTACCTACAGTAATCAACTTAGAATGTCGGCATCTTCTGAGTTTTAGCAAAGAATAAACCACAAGTGTATCTAATTTGAATATTTGGACAAAACATCACCTCAGATGTACGCGGAGAGTGATCAATAGCTAAAATATCTCTGGATGATGTCCAACTGTGAATACCCGAGTATGCCACTTTTCCGACTAGTCTATTCATAAAAAAACCAGTTCATATATTCAGTCATAACACCACACCAATTTATCTATGTTTTACTTCAATGTATCTCAAAAACATGAATTTGAAGTTTGAACCCATAGCATCTTAGTGTCCCTTTTGTCCTACTTGGATTGGATGATATTTGATTCCACAAACTAGGATGCTTCATCCATTGAACGGAATGAATTTTTTTAGAGGTAACACAAACTTCAACGAAAGCAAGTTTTCTGATGCATATTTATATATTATGATGGCTTTTGTGATTACTGATAAGTTGGACGATGTGAAACAAATTCTAAAGGAAATTAGAAGCAGAAGATTATACCCTTCCCCCAGGATATGATGCACACAGGCCATCTCAGACAGCGCTAGTTCAACTGGGCATCCATTAGAGGTATGCCCACTTACCCCGCGTCCTGGAGAAATGTGCTTCCGGGTATGATCGTCATGATCATTTCCAAACAACTTTCTGGATTTCAATTTATCACAATATCCTTCTTCCCATATCAGCATCCTTGAAAATTTGTGAACCACGTAAAATGATAAGTAAATGGCTCGTACAAGAGCATAATAACACTTAAAAATAAATTACAGCTAGAGATAGTGAAACCCATAGACAATGCTCATCAAGAAATTACTTACGTTTGGTTTTGATGGTACTTTCTTTTCCAAAAGACTGCATATTTCCAATCTGAATTATTGCAAATGCTCATCAAGAACTCCAACAAGACATTTGTTCCCATATCCTGACTTTCTTTTATCATATAAAAATCTACCAGAACAAAACACAACTTTCTAAAACTTCAAGCTGGCGCAACAGATGTTAGCTACAGTCTGCCCGCCATAAAGAATCCCATGATTTTTTAGGATTTCCAGTGGATTCTTAGATCATGAAACCCAAACCTTGATATAAAAATAATTTTGATTGCGAGTTGACTTCAAAGTGTTTGAAATTTGAACACCTCAACGTGTAGAGAACAATACACCTTCAAAATAGATTTTAAATACATCTATTAGTTCCAGGTAACGGATGACTAAGCAACCAGTTTAGAGCATACAAAGTTTCATGCATCTCTATGAATTATGAAAACATGAAAAAGCAGCAAGCTAATTAGCACTCTATTTGAAACCAGTAGGATAAACATTACATGATTTTTCCAAGTTGATCAAATATATTTTCTTGCAAAAACTCAAAGATCCGTAAACATATTCTACCCAAAATTTTAGTACTTCATACGAGTCCATGTAAGGCTAGTATGCGAACATCACATGTCAATCCAGAACCAAAGATGGATCCTTTATTTGTTCTTAATGACAATCAAACTACTCATCTTTTTTCCTAACCCGATTAGTTATTCATGTTTGGTTATTCATAAAAAAGGGAAACCATATTCTTTATAAGGACTTGGTATCGAATAACAATCAATTACTACAACATAGTCCAGTATAAACACATATTCCATATTCACAAAGCTGAATCTTTAAACCTAATCATCATATGGGTCAAAAATACCTATGTAATCTAAACAAAATTAAAATGAGTCAAATAAAAACAATAGAAAGATTGGATTTAAAGGTTTACCAGGATAGTACTGATTCAAACCCAGAATTGAAAAAGGCTTTCACTTCGGTTTGCAAGATACAAATCAGCTAATGAGTGGGATCTAATCGAAAGGAGGTTTGGTGATGAAATGAGAGAAAACTAGGGATTTTTATAAAGCAGAAAGTTGACATGCCAATTGTAATTTTTTATATATTTATGTCAGCATATCTGGGGCGGACGCCAAACGTTGTTTTACAAGCTTCGAATTCTTAGTTTGGTTCCGTTTCCTACCCTCCAGTGTTTTTTACATCGCGAATGTTTTTTATGTATAATAATTTTAATAAGATTGAATTTGTTAATCCTATGTAATGTTTTTCAGTAATTTAATTTTATAATAGTTTAAATTGCAGAATTAAAAAATCTTGAGCACATTCATTATATTGTTAGTAAGGTTGAATTCTAGATAGACATTAAATATATGTGAGACGGACGAACTAAATCTTAGCGGTTGATTTTGATTGTCTCATTTTTTCTTACACACTCCGCTAAAACCCTATTACTTTTGTATTCGCCGTGAATTCTATGCATACGCAAATATTGTAACCAAATTGTCAACAGTTATAAATTGACTAATATTCCAATGTCTATTATCTACTATATATAAAGCGCAAACCCTTCAATTTTCAGTTATGTTTATATTATATTTTACTTTATTGGAATCTAATTAATTAAGATATCCTAAATATATTTTTACAACCTGCTCAGATTTTACTGTGCAAAAAAACACTAGTTGCATTAAAGTGTCTTGTAATTAAATAAATTATTACTCCGACAATTTATGCATATGGTTCTGTTTCAGAAGAAAACATAGAAGGAAAAATAATGTGGATTCTCTAATAAAGTGTAGTTATCAGTGGACTTTTTGATCCAATAAACATCGAGGGTAGTATGTCATCTCATTTTATTGATTGATAGACGGCAACTGATAATATTATGAACAAACTAATATTAATTCAATGGTTATATTAATGGTTTTCCCATATCGAATTGTCGCGCTTAATTCCAATAATTATCTAAAGAAAATGATGTTGATGATGTAAGTAACTCCATTATTTAACTTATCAATCATGACTTGTGGCAGATGCTTCATGTAATATACAACCGATTTAATTTAACATTGTATAATATATTGTGATTTTAAAAGTTCATTGTTGTTCTACTAAATGTAATACTATTTGGGGTTCGAATCTAGAAAATTTTGAAAATTTTGAGTTACGCAATGACTTCTTCTCAACTTTAGATTTTCATTGATTCCTTAAAAATAAATAAATTGATTTTTCGTAAGATGAAGAGTGAATTATTATAAATTAAGGGTGATTGTATTCATAATATTATAATTAAACCCATTAAATTTTAAAACAAATTATTAAGATTATACATTTAAATCTCTAAATCTCTAAATTCTCAACTATTGGGTTAAGTTCTAGAGAGACATGTAATTTTTGTGAGACGGAGGGACATCATCTCAACCGTTGATTTGAATGATCTTGCGGTTGAGATTAAAGTTGATTTTTAATTAAATTGGACGGTTGGATTTGCAAAATGCAGGGGTGGTTGAGAGTTACGGTTATTAATATCAACCGTTAGATTAATGGAATTCAACGGACGAGATGATGTCTCTCCGTCTCACAAAAAATTGATGGTCTTCCTAGAACCTAATCCCTCAACTATTATATTACTTTAGTATTAAAAGACAAAAAATCGTCACTCCCTACATTGCCTCTTGACTATTAGTTTAGAAATTTATAATATCAAAGATTCATCGACTGGAGGAATCCATCTCTTGAAATTTTATTGAAAAAAACCTACTTGCATTGGATACCTACATGTAACTTTCCTTTTGGCACTAATTAAGAAATTGATCACTTATAAGAAAATGTGCAATGTGATAACGTGTAGCCCATTCATGACTTAAACCAATAATATGCGGCTTATTGCCCAAGTTATTGTATTTAAATGATTAGAGAAACTGAAGGAAACCCTAAATAAACGTATAAATAGGCAAGTTGCCCTTAGAATATTTCAACAAACTGATGAATTTCTGCCACCTTTATATTGAATATTCCATCGAAAGCAACTTTAAGAGTACAGATTCATTGTTCCTTGTGACACTATATTGTTCACAATCGAGTTTTTTTAGTCATTATTGAATCTTGTGTCACCTACTACGTACCCAACACTTTGTTTACTGAGTACTGCCAATGAAATGCGATTTTTGTGAAAGACTGATCATTTGTTTTTAGTATAATACTAGCAAATAATCAAAGTGAATCTGGTTCAAATAACCTCTCAAGTATATTCTAAGACACAATGTGTTTGTTTTTACATTCATGTTAAGTCAACTAAAAGATGTTTCTTAGGATATAACCAAGAGTTGTATGATTATCTTAAAACCGCATGCGGATGGGGACTGTGAAAGGTCCTCCTTGACTTGTATCGAATACCTTTGAATAAATCTCTCTTAAAAGTTATTGATTCTTGTAAAATATTTTTACTTCAAACGTTTGATGAACCAAATGAGGCAAAGGATGACGCGGAGGTTCTCATCTTGCATTCGAACCACTGCTCATATTCATTGAGTCGAGAAAGTCCAAATCTTGTACTTGTACTGGCACACATCACACGCCATCTGTTACCCACATGTTCGACAGCACTTTCCATCTCATCCATATCACATACAACCGTTTCACAAAAAGATGAGGTTTTTAATGTCATTCTCGTTTTCCAAGTCGTCATTGTTTTTCAACCTCAACGTTCAATTTTATCTGAAATGAAAACGGTATGCAAGAGAATTAAGTGTTTGTTTGATATTGGTGTAGATAGGCTCATCATATTGCATTCATTCGTATCTTGAATTTTTTTATTTGTCAATATGACTTAACCCGGTTAAGGTCTAGAAAGATATGTAATTTTTATGAGACGGAAGGACATTATTTCAACCGTTAATTTGTTTGATCTTACAGTTGAGATTAAAGTTGGTTTTTAATTAAATTGGCAATTGGATTTGCAAAATGCAGGGTTGGTTGAGAGTGACGGTTATTAATATCAACTGTTAGATTAACGGAATTCAACGGACGAGATGACGTCTCTCCGTCTCACAAAAAATTGATAGTCCTCTTAGAACCTTATCCGACTTAACTCATCATTTTATTGTTTTTAATGAAATTAACTTTTATTTTTAAATTAGTTTTAGTCGAATTTAATTTGGTTTTTTGTTTTTACCATAATGGTTTAAGACCACAACACACTACACTAAAAATGTGATGCACCATAAAATAGGGATTTTTTTAGCGAAAACCACCATTCCAATACGTCAATTTGAACAAAACCACCCCTTCAAAAAAAATTATGACTTAACCACCCACAAATCTTTGAACCACACTTATCTAATGGTGTTACTAATAATAATAATAAAAAAATAATAATAAAATATATTTAAATTTTAAAATAATGATTTTTATTTTGGTGAGGGTAATCTTTTTGTAAAAAAAAAATTATTATGTTTCATTGCTCAAGGAATGGACAAACCCCATACTCAAGGCGGATATGCACTCAGGAGGGCTTGAACCACCGACCTCTGAGACCAGAGACCGAGTGGCTGACCGCTAGGCCGCTACTCCTTGTGCTGGTGAGGGTAATCTAATAGGGTTGAACTAAAGAGAAATATTAAATATTTGTGAGACAAAAATACTTAATTTTATCTGTTGATTTTAATAATCCAATAATTGTGATTAAAGTCGGTTTTTATTAAACAGACTGTTAGATTTACAAAAAACGCTAACGATTGAATTTGACAGTTATATTTAATCCATTAAATTATTATTAATCAATTTTACTCAATTTAATAAATATAAATTATGTTTGCGGTCGTATTTGTTCATCATTAAAAATCTATTTATGGTAAGGCTAATAGTCAACTCAGACCTACGACACAAGCAATGTATTCTTCATTATAAAAATGAAATGTGTATTAGTTCTTAATGGCTTAAAGATAATTCAAACTTAAAGTGTTTTTGTTTATTGTTCTGAAGAAATAAAAAGGGAGTTAGTTGATGGAAAATGAGATAAAATTCTATTTGACTTTATTTTCACAATTTTTTACCCTTATTTTGCTAATTATAAGAAAATTACACTCTCTCATTTTGCTAATTTTTTCCAAATTTTCAGTTCATATATATAATTAGATCAAGATCATGTGAGATATGTTATATAATCATTGGTGTTGATTAATCAATGTTTAAATAAAAATGAAATTTAAGTAAATTAAGCTGTTGCGAAAAACATGGATATGTTGGATTTGACCGATATATGTATGGTTGTGCATTCGGAAATCCTGATCTGATTTTACCGAACAAAAAAATGTCCAGTCCAAAAATCCAACGTTTGATATTGCTAACCGTCGATCCCCAATTACCCGTATTTTTTTACAAATTCAACAGCCAAATTAATTAAAAACAGCTTTAACCTCAATCGTCGATTTAATCAAATCAACGGTTGAGATTATGTCCTTCTATTTTACAAAATATACATATCTCCCTAGATCTCAACTCACCTGAAACGTATCATAACTTTAATTATTTTAATTATTTATTCAGGAATTTAGGGAAATCAGTAAAGTAATTTTAAAAAATAAATCCAATTGTCAATCTATTTTTACCGAAACAGAAAAATAACTAACCAAATTCTAAAAGTCCAGAATTTACCAAACCCATATGATTCAGAAAAAATTCGTTTGGTAAATAAGAATTTCTTGAATTATTCTCTCTCCTAATTATTTATCTTAAATCTCAATCGTTAGATTGTCACCAGCCAACGATTGAGATTGTATCCAAACATCATACGAAAGGTTATTGCCCTCTTAAACTTAAACCATATAATTACTATCAAAATCTCTTATAATTATTGATTTTTACAAAATAAAACGGAGAAATATTTTCTTTCGTTATAGGAACTTTATTTAAAATTTCAAACTCAACTGTTAAGCGAGTAATATAAATAAAATAAATTAAAATATTATGTACGATAATTCATAATCTATGACTTTATTGTTTTAGGTGTATTTAATCGAGATCTTCATAATAAAGAGGGTCAATGGGTGGCGATAAGTCTAAAGACATGTCAGGCGGAGAAAAGTTTGAATAATTGTCAAGGGGTGTAGTGAGTTCGAAATACTTGTCAATGTGTGGAGTAAAGTCTGAATAATTACAAATAGGTTATGTGAAGTCTAAAGATGATTCAAGGTGAAAACAAAGGTAATATTAGTTTTTTAACTGCTTAAAGACACATTCGAATCATTATGTAAAACTTAATATTAGTTTTTAACTGCTTAAAGGTGTTAGTTGATGGTAAAGGAGATTGTATTCACTTTATTTTCATAAATTTTTACCCTCAAACATATGAAAATCACACTCCTTTTTATTGATTTTTTCTAAATTTCAAATTCAATTATATAATTACATTAAGAACATGTGAGACATGTTATATATGTGGAAAGTAGGAATAAAATGTGATCCATTAATATTAGTTAATTAAAGTTTAAGATTAAAGATGAGTTTTAATTAAATAAAGAGGTTGGACTTGCGAAAAACACAAGAGGTTGATTTTGACAGTCATCTACCTTAAATCTCAACTTTTAGATTGTTATTAATCAACGATGATTGAAATTGTATCCGAGCGTCCTACGAATAGTTATTGGCAATCTTGGAAGTTAATCCATATAATAATTTCTTATTAACTCTTTTTATTTATGGCTCTTAACAAAATAAAAAAGAAGAAATTTCTTTCGTTACATGAATTTTATTTTAAAATTTTAAACACAACTGTTAATCAACGGTTGATATGTTGTCCCTCCGTCTTACAAAATTAGTTGTCTCCCTAGAACCTTTTCCTGTATTTCATTTTTATGACTTTATTTTTTAGGTATATTTAATTGAGATCTTCGTAATAAAGAGGGTCTACGGGTGGCGATAAGTCTGAAAACATATCAGGCGGAGAAAGTTTTGAATAATTGTCAACGGGTGGAGTGAGTTCGGAATATTTGTCAGCTGGTGGAGTGAGTTCGGAATAATTTTCAAGGGGTGGAGTAAGGCCTGAATATTTATCATTAGGTGAAGTGAAGTCTGAAGGGGACTCAAGGGGACCTTTGAACGAAGGAACATCAGACCAATGGAGATTCTCCACAACCAGGCTTCTTCAATAACATTTCTTTAAAATGTCAGATCCAACTTTCATGCAAGCGCCATCAATGAGTTCATTAGTTGCGCACTTTTTACTACAATGTGTTGCAGTGCATACGCCGATTGTGACTTTCTTTAAACATCCATCCGTGTTGTCGCTAGTTTCCTTTAGTTCACTAACTTCATTGTTAGGTAAGTCGTATAACTCATTTAGTTCGTCAATACCATTAAATTCATTAGCCCACACAACTTCAACAATAAAAAAATAGTTTAGTCGTGAAATATAAAAATAAAACATGCATGTTTATCACATCGTTTAATCAAAGTATCAACTTTCATATTAAAATGAATAAGAAATTTGACGACTCACGTGAAGAGGCTACAAAGAGCATAAAAATGAGGAATGCGGAAGTGTTAATCTTCATGTTTGTTTGTATGTGTTACAGTCAATGGAATGTATCCTATTTATAGGAAATTAGTGAAAACTACTTTCACGTGATTTTAAAATTAAATATGTGACTTTATATAGTAAATTGTTGTTTACGATTACAAAAATCCTTTCTTTAATCAATATAATTCAAACTTTTAAGCAGATTATAAAAAATGAGTTTCAGAGTTATACATTTGAGTGTAATAAGTTTATGCACATGTATATAGAAGTTAAGAAGGTACTCAATTTGTTATCTTTTAATCTTTTTACTTAAAAGGTAAATTAATTAAAGAATGCTAGTGCATAATAATAAATGTATAGGAATAATGTAATGAAGGCAAATTTTAGAATATAAAATATGACAAAAAAGTCATTAAGATGGAAAGAATATAAAGGAGACTCACAAAATAGAGACTAACAATATCTTACTATCAAGAATAGCCAAAATAAATAGATGTTTTTACGAAAACCACCTTAGTAAAAGTTTTCAAACAATCATCATTTAGAATTCTGTTAATCTTTGAACCACACATATCTAGTGGTGTTACCAATAGTGATGAAATATTTAAAAATTATTTCAAAATTTTAAACAAAGATTTTTGTGTTAATAATAACAAAAAAATTTAATAAACACAAAAGTTATGTTTGTGCTAACTCTGGCCCGTCCTTAATAATCATTAAGCTATGACGCAAACAAAATCTTCGATTCATCATGTAAATAAACTTAATATAAGTTTTTTAACTGCTTAAAGGACAATTCCAACTAAACATGATTTTTTGTAAATTGTAAGAAAAAAAAGGTGTTAGTTGCTGATAAAGGAGATTGTATTTCACTTTATTTTCACAAATTTTATCCTCAATTACAGAAATCAAACTCCTTTTGATGTTTTTTTTCTAAATTTTGAATTCAAATATATAATTACATTAAGATCATGTGAGACATGTTTTATATTGGAAAGGTAGGAATAAAATATGATCTAATGATGATGATTAATTAACGTTTAAAATTAAAAATCAGTTTTAATTTAATAAAGCAGTTGGGCATGCGAAAAACACGAGGAGGTTGGTTTTGACTGTCATATACCTTAAATCTTAATTGTTTGATTGTTATTAACCAATGACTGAGATTGCATCCGACCGTCCTTAGTTATTAGCCCTCTTAGCATTTAATCTATACAATTATTTCTTATTATCTCTTTTTGTTATGGCTCTTACCAAATTAAAAAAGAGAAATTATTTCTTTTATTAGGAATTTTATTTAAGATTTAAAATTCAACTGTTAAGCGAGTAATATGAATACATAAAATAAATTTAAATATTATGTATGATAATTCATTATCTACGACTTTATGGTTTTAGTTGTACTTAATTGAGATCTTCATAATAAAGAGGGTCTATGGGTGGCGATAAGTCTAAAGACATGTCAGGCGGAGAAAGGTTTGAATAATTGTCAACGGGTGGAGTGATTTCGGAATATTTGTCAGCTGGAGGAGTGAGTTCGGAATAATTGTTAACGGGTGGAGTGAGGCCTGAATATTTTTCATCAGGTGAAGTGAAGTCTGAAGGGGATTCAATGGGAGCTTTGAACGAAGAAACATAAGAACCAGTGGATGATGCTACACAACCAAGCTTCTTACAATAACATTTCTTTAAAATGTCAGATCCAACTTTCATGCAAGCGCCATCAATGAGTTCATTACTTGCGCACTTTTTACTGCAACGTGTTGCACTGCATACGCCTATTGTGACTTTCTTTAAACATCCATCCATGTTGTCGCTAGTTTCCTTTAGTTCACTGACTTCATTGTTAGGTAAGTCGTATAACTCATTTAGTTCGTCAATACCATTAAATTCATTGGCCCACACAACTTCAACAATAAAAACAAATCATTTAGTCACGAAATATAAAAATAAAACATGCATATTTATCACATCGTTTAATCAAAGTAGTTAACTTTCATTTTAAAATGAATAGGAAATTTGACGACTCACGTGAAGAGGCCACAAAGAGCACAAAAATGTGGAATGCATAAGTGTTAGTCTTCATGTTTGTTTGCTTGTATGTGTTACAATAAATGGAATTTATCGTATTTATAGGAAAATAGTGAAAACTACTTTCACGTGATTTTAAAATTAAATATGTAACTTTATGTAGTAAATTGTTGTTTACGATTACGAAAATCCGCGGTTTAATCAATAAATTGCACATTTTTAGGCTGATTATAAAAAGATCGAGTTTCAAAGTTATACATTTGATTGTAATAAGTTTATGCACATGTATTTGTTACCTTTTAATCTTTTTTTACTCAAAAGGTAAAGTAATCGAAGGATGCGAGTACATAATAATAAATGTGTAGAAATAATGTAAGGAAGGCAATTTATAAAATAAAGAATATGACAAAAAATCATTAAGATGGAAAGAAAAAAACAAGACACTCAAATTAGAGACTAACAACATTTTATTATCAAGAAAAGCCAAAATAAATAGATGTTTTACGAAAACGACCGTAGTAAAAGTTTTCAAACAATCATCATATCGAATTCTGTTAATCTTGAATTACACTTATCTAATGGTGTTACCACTAGAAATAAGATATTTATAAATTATTTCAAATTTTATGCTTTTTATATTTATAATAACAAAATAAATTTAATAAACACAAAAGTTATGTTTGTGCTAACTGTGGCCCCTCATTTATAATCATTTTAAGGTAGGGCGAGTAGTCACTCAAAGCTACGAAGCAAGCAATAAATTTGATTCATTATGTAAAACTTAATATTAGTTTTTAACTGCTTAAGAAATACAAACTAACCATGATTTTTTTATTATCAAAAAAAGATGTTAGTTAATGGTAAAGGAGATTGTATTTCACTTTATTTTCACAAATTTTTACCCTCAATTATATAAGAATAACACTCCTTTTTGATGTTTTTTCTAAATTTCGATTTCAAATATATAATTACATTCATATCATGTGAGGCATGTTATGTATGTGGAAAAGTATTAATATAATATGATCTATTGATGTTGTTTAATTAACGTTTACGATTAAAGATGAGTTTTAATTAAATAAAGTGATTTGGCTTTCGAAAAATATGAGGAGGTTGGTTTTGTCAGTCATCTACCTTAAATCTCAACCGTTAGATTGTTATTGATCAACGATTGAGATTGTATCCAAACGTTCTACGAATAGTTATTGGCCCTCTTAGAAGTTGATTCATACAATTATTTCTTATTATCTCTTTTTATTTATGGCTGATAACAAAATAAAAAAGAGAAATTATTTCTTTCGTTACAGGAATTTTATTTGAAATTTCAAACCCAACTGTTAAGCGAGTAATATGAATACATAAAATAAATTAAATATTTTGTATGAAAATTCATTGTATATGACTTTATTGTTTTAGGTGTATTTAATTGAGATCTTCATAAAAAAGAGGGTATATGGGTGGCGATAAGTCTGAAGACATGTCAGGCGGAGAAAGGTTTGAATAATTGTCAATGGGTGGAGTGAGTTCGGAATAATTTTCAACAGGTGGAGTGAGGCCAGAGTATTTTTCATTAGGTGAAGTGAAGTCTGAAGGGGATTCAAGGGGAGCTTTGAACGAAGGAACATCAGAACCAATGGATGATTCTCCACAACCAGGCTTCTTACAATAACATTTCTTTAAAATGTCAGATCCAACTTTCATGCAAGCGCCATCAATGAGTTCATTACTTGCGCACTTTTTACTGCAACGTGTTGCACTGCATACGCCTATTGTGACTTTCTTTAAACATCCATCCATGTTGTCGCTAGTTTCCTTTAGTTCACTGACTTCATTGTTAGGTAAGTCGTATAACTCATTTAGTTCATCAATACCATTAAATTCATTGGCCCACACAACTTCAACAATAAAAACAAATCGTTTAGTCGTGAAATATAAAAATAAAACATGCATGTTTATCACATCGTTTAATCAAAGTAATTAACTTTCATATTAAAATGAATAAGAAATTTGACGACTCACGTGAAGAGGCCACAAAGAGCAAGAAAATGAGGAATGCAGAAGTGTTAGTCTTCATGTTTGTTTGTTTGTTGGTTTGTACGTGTTACAATAAATGGAATATATCGTATTTATAGGAAATTAGCGAAAACTACTTTCACGTGGTTTTAAAATTAAATATTTAATTTTATGTAGTAAATTGTTGTTTACGATTACGAAAATCCTTGGTTTAATCAATATAATCCAAATATTTAGGCAGTTTATAAATAGATGGAGTTTCAAAGTTATATATTTAATTGTAGAGAATAAATCAAATGAAAAGTGGTAGTTTGGTTTATAAAATACAAACAAATCTAGACCACATATTAAATTACATCCAACGTTACAAAAAATCATATTAATTAAATATTAATGATAAAAGGGCTATAATGGAATATACTTTATAATATATTTTACAAAATATACTAATTAAATTCAATCCCTTAATTTATGGTAACCGACATTCAAATCTATTAATTAATTAATTAATTAGGAAAGTCTGATTATCACCGATTTCCACTTTATCAGATTTAGAAGATATATATTTCGTAAATGCAATGTTTAGATTTGTTTATACACGGTTTGTTTAGATTTGTTTACACGATTTTTATTAAATGAACTTCTTCGGAGTTTGCATAGTTCAAACATGCATACAAGTCATTGCACTCGTCGTATGTTATGTAATGCTAATATTTTAGTGTATATTCATTATTTGACTATATTTGATTCATGAATCATATTATAGCAAATCATGAATCATAGATGTCTTATAACTGAAAAGTTTAGTTTCTTATCTGTTTTTGTTTACATTTTTTTCCGATAGATTTATTTCATTTTTACGTATTCACAAGGGTATGTTTTTGTATTAATAATTTTTTCCCGTATGATTCATACATTTTACATCTTTGATTCGTGAATCATAACATATCAAAGTAATGAATCATGGGTTCCATGCATATTATGGTAACATTATTTATAACAATTAATGAATCATATAAAACAAATGATGAATCATATAACAGCAAATGATGAATCATATAACAAGCAAATGATGAATTATAACAACAAATGATGAATCATATGCACTTATATTTCATTATTCCATATTATATCTCTAATAAGTGATATTGGTACGATGTCAACTCGTTTTTTCAGTAAACATTTGTCTCCCCCTTCTACTCTTGCTCCTACGTTCTGTTGCAACAGATATACAAACAATCAATAATCAGCTGTGATAATATTTATTCGCAAAATATTTATGTAACAGAATATGAAACATGATTCTACACATGATTCATGATTTGCTACAATATGATTCATGAATCTTATGTGGTCAGATACTGAATCATGCATAAACGAGTGTTAATACACTGAAATAGTAAGCAGTTTACCATGTTTCTACCCAAATATGCTTCGAATCATTCTTGCAGCGGTGTCGCGACCTGCAAACATAGAAGACTTTGTAAATCTACATGACATGTAGCTAATCGATACATGAATCCTACGTTACCGCCTTGAGGTTTCCAAAAGCAATGTAGGGTTTCAAAATCGTCGACCGAGAGTGAGCTAATGATGAATTGGGGTGTTCATGAATTGTCTCGAATCTAGATTTTTGGTTTCGTCGATTTGCAAAATCAATCCTCAAATTGAATCGAAACCGAATTCTACCTAAAACCATGATTTTAGGGATCTTAAAATCGTTTGAATTTTGGCAATTTCAACTGCTTGATTTCTGATTTTTTGGACTAATCTACCCTTCATGAGTTTTTGAAATCAAATTTCGTATTTAATGTTTCACTTAGTTATATTTTGACCCCCAAATCAATAGCCGTCCGATTTGATTACTTAACGATTGAGATTTGTTTGTACTTTATAACTAAAATGTGCTTTTCACCTGATCCTTACTCTTAATTGTAATAAGTTTATGCACATGTATATAGATGTTATAAAGGTACTCAATTTGTTACCTTTTAATTTTTTTTACTCAAAAGGTAAAGTAATCCAAGAATGCGAGTACATAATAATAAATGTATAGGAATAATGTAAGGAAGACAATTTATAAAATAAAAAAATATGACAAAAAATCATTAAGATGGAAAGAATAAAAGGGGACACTCAAAATAGAGACTAACCCTAGCAGAAGGGGTGGTGGCCTGATGGTCATGGTCTTGTTCTAACAACAAGGAGCGCTCGAGTTAGAGTCGCCCTGGACGCATCATTTCTCACATTTTGTGAGAAGTGCTCCTCCCTTGTGGGAGGCTTGTTGCCCACCTCCTGCCTCGAGCATGGAGGCTCTTCGTCCCCTCCACCCATGCGTGGAGGCTCTTCGCCCTTCTTCTTATTGTTCTCTTGGAGGCTTGTCTTTCTCACTATCGCCCGTGAACTTGGAGTTGAATCGCGTCATTATTCATATGAGCGGAGACATGCGTGCTTGTTTGTCGATTATGGGTTGGATGTACGTTGTTGTGACCAAAGCTTCAAATGATTAGAATAGATATCATGCATAAAATCTCTATGAATTATACCTAATATAACCGCTATCGGGAAAAAAATAGAGCCTAACAACATTTAATTATCAAGAATAGCAAAATAAATAGTTCTTTTATGAAAACGATTGTAGTAAAAGCTTTCAAACAAACATCATATTGAATTCTATTAATATTTGAATCACGCGTATCTAGTGGTGTTGCTACTAGTAATAAAATATTTATAAAATATTTCAAAATTTTGACAAAATGCTTATTATAATAAAAATAACAAAATAAATTTAATAAACACAAAAGTTAAGTTTGTGCTAACTCTGGTCCTTCATTAATAATCATTTTATGGTAGGGCGAGTAGTCTCTCAAAGGAGCTACGACGCCAGCAATATATTTGATCCATTATTTACAACTTAATATTACTTTTTTAACTGCTTAAAGACAATTCAAACTAAACATAATTTTTTATTGATTTTCAAAAATAAAAAAGGTGTTTGTTGATGTTAAGGAGATTGTATTCACAAATTTTTACCCTCAATTATATGAAAATCACACTCCTTCTTTTTGATATTTTTTTTCTAAATTTTATATTCAAATACATAGCTACATTAAGATCATGTGGGACATGTTATATATGGAAAAGTAGGATTAGAATATGATCAATTGATGTTGATTAATTAACGTTTAAGATTAAAGGTGAATTTTAATTTAATAAAGCGGTTGGGCTTGCGAAAAACACAAGGAGGTTGGTTTTGACAGTCATCTACCTTAAATCTCAACCGTTAGATTGTTATTAATCAACGATTGAGATTGTACCCGAACGTCCTACGAATATTTATTGGCCCTCTTAGAAGTGAATCCATACAATTATTTCTTATTATCGCTTTTTATTTATGGCTCTTAACAAAATAAAAAAGAGAAATTATTTCTTTCGTTACAGGAATTTTATTTGAAATTTCAAACTCAACTATTAAGCGAGTAATATGAATACATAAAATAAATTAAATATTATGTATGATAATTCATTATATATGACTTTATTGTTTTAGGTGTATTTAATTGAGATCTTCATAAAAAAGAGGGTCTACGGGTGGCGATAAGTCTGAAGGCATGTCAGGCGGAGAAAGGTTTGAATAATTGTCAACGGGTGGAGTGAGTTCGAAATATTTGTCAGCGGGTGGAGTGAGGCTTGAGTATTTTTCATTAGGTGAAGTGAAATCTGAAGGGGATTCAAGGGGAGCTCTGAACGAAGGAACATCAAACCAATGGATGATTCTCCACAACCAGGCTTCTTGCAATAACATTTCTTTAAAATGTCAGATCCAACTTTCATGCAAGCGCCATCAATGAGTTCATTACTTGCGCACTTTTTACTGCAACGTGTTGCACTGCATACGCCAATTATGACTTTCTTTAAACATCCATCTGTGTTCTCGCTAGTTTCCTTTAGTTCAGTGACTTCATTGTTAGGTAAGTCGTATAACTCATTGAGTTCGTCATTACCATTTAATTCATCGGCCCACACAGCTTCAACAATAAAAATAAATCGTTTAGTCGAGAAATATAAAAATAAAACACGCATGTTTATCACATCGTTTAATCAAAATAGTTAACTTTCATATTAAAATGAATAAGAAATTTGACGACTCACGTGAAGAGGCCACAAAGAGCACAAACATGAGGAATACGGAAGTGTTAGTCTTCATGTTTGTTTGTTTGTATGTGTTACAATAAATGGAATATATCGTATTTATAGAAAATTAGTGAAAACTACTTTCACGTGGTTTTAAAATTAAATATGTATTTTTATGCAGTAAATTGTGGTTACGATTACGAGAATCCTTTGATTTTCAAACTTTTAGGAAGATTATAAAAAGATCGAATTTTAAAATTATACATTTGATTGTAATAAATTTAAGCACGATGTTTATAGAAGTTCTGAAAATACTCATTTTGCCCTCTTTTAATCTTCTTTTATACACAAAATTGTAGTAATCAAAGAATGAGAGTACATAATAACAATGTATAGAAATAATGTAAGTACGGCAATGTTAAAAAATGACAAAAGAGTCTACTAAAAAGGTTCATACTATTAAGAACAGCGTGTATAATAATAATATGTTTTTGCGAAAACCATCGTAATGTCGTCATGTCGATACTCGATAATGTATTATTTTGACTGTTTGGACTTGACCTTTTATGACAGTAGTTTTTATGAGTAAGGGTCTAGGGGGACAAGTAACTTTTGTATGATGGAAGGACATGATCTCAACAGTTAATTTTGATTGATCTAACGGTTGAGATTACGTTGGTTTTTAATTTAAATAGGTAGTTGAATATGCAAAATACACGACGGTTGAGAATGACAGTTATCAATCTCAACCGTTAGATTATTAGAAATCAACGGTTGAAATGATGTCCTACTGTCCTACGTATAAATACATGTCTCCTTGATCTCTTTTAAGTTTTTAAATATTGTCATATTTAATTATCATCGTAGTTTATTTTTTATCATGTCAATTATTTGTTAATAGCTAGAATGTTTTGTTTCACAATATCATCAAAATAAATGATATATATTGGGACAAAGATTTACTTCAAATGTGGAGTGACTATATCCATACTCACTTAATTTTCGTTATGCATGAAACATGTTAGTTTGTACTGCACATTATTTTAGGAATATTACACACTAGCATTTATGACTCATTTTGAGATTTTTACTATATTTTGTGTTATTCTATATTTGATATTGTGATCTATTTGATTGGAGTATATAGCTTGTAAGTAGTATTAACAAGTGGATATTAAATTGAATCATTGTGTGTTTCTAATCATTGCTTACATAGATTTTGCTCATTTTTGAATGCATGCTAAGAGCTTCACCTGAAGGCAGCGGTTGAAAACTACTATAGAATTTAAATTTCTTTAATTCTAGAAGGTCATAGTGCTCTTACTATGCTTACTCGTAGTTGTTTTCTCTCATATACACTTACGTCAATCTGTACACAATCAAATTTTTAAGTGAAGTTTTTAACGTTTAAAGAGGGTGGAAAATAGACCACAGTGGGAAAAAACGTTCTTTTAGGCATATTATGAAAGAGGTACAAGAAATGACAGAAAACTTCCTTTTTGCACAAAAAAATAATAAAAATGCATTAGTACTTAAACGAGTACAACTTCATTTTTTATTATGTGTGAAAGTTAGCATGTATTGTAATCACTAAGTAGATCAGTTAGTGAATAAATTTTGTGCATCTACAAAATTATGGACATGTTTATGCCTTTTGTTGAATCTCTTATCAAGCTTTGCTTCCCTTAAGGTTTATTGTCTTGACTTAAAAAAATTAGAATGAGCTTCTTTTTTTTTAGATTAAAAAAATTAGAATGAGCTTGAGTCAAGAGTATGTGTACTTTTTTTTTTGATAAATAGAGTACTCAGACTCTAAAAGGTACATCTGAAGAGGACTTAATCCCAATCGACTAGCGAATGGAGACCTCGATTACAAAAAAAGATAGTACAATAAACGTAAAGTAAACGAGGTATTTTGCCTCAGTACCAAAGAATGCTCGAACAAATAATGACAGAGACGAGTGAGCACGACCTAGCTGATCAGTCTGAAATTACAGAACCACCAGGCTGCTTTAATAACACAAAAGATATGGCCGTTGAAATTTAAAAAAATGGCCTGAGAATTTTGATTCAGAACGGTCCGAAGTACGTCCATGAAGACTATCGTCCGAGCCGACTGTGTACTGCATCGGTGGATGACGGGCACATTTTGTATAATTAGTGTGTTTGTTGAACGTTATGGGACAAAATGATTAATTAATTACAACAAAGTTGATTGCATCGGTGACAAATCAATTAGCTCTTTCATTGATTTGATTGGAAGTTGACTAAGTTAGTCCATATTAATTTGAAGATGGATCATTTTTTTATTCTAGTTTTGCCTCACAGAAGTTTGTGACAGGGACTATATAGTATCAAACTGAATAAATATTGATATTGGGAGAGTAAGCTATTCAGTTCAGATCAAGCGAACATGTCGTAGAAAGGGGAATATGACTGCATAAGCCAAATTAAGGTAAAACTCAGTTACGCTATTGTCAGTTTATATGTCAAAAAAGGGGAAGTAAATGTATGACTAGCATAGCATCTGTTTAGCATCTATCTTGAACTTAGTATAGATTTAATTTTTGTCAAAAAAATACCTACGTCACAGTGTCTACCCTCAACGTGATAATATAATCCGTAAGCATTGATCAGGTTTACTTTCTATAAACTAGAAACTCCTTGGTGGATTACACAATCAAACTATACAAGTTAAATGGTCACAGAACAGGGTAGCGACAGCTTCAAATAAAAATATTAAAGATGAACGCGACAGCTTCAAAATTCAAATAAAATAAGATATTAATTGACACAGAGTCATAATAATGCTTTTGATTAAGGAGATTAATTTGGTAAGATATGATGATATACATCAAGCAATCTTCTTCAATCGATAGCTAGAGATATCCATCTCTAGGTTAAATATTGCTTTCAAATAACGTCTTCGTGCAAGTTTGCCTTCTAAATCTTCTCTTAGTTGGATATGTTGCATCCAATTGATATTGGCCACATCCAATCATACTCCTAAAGTCTTCTCTTGTAACCAATCGTAAATATAATACATCCCTCTATTATATTGCAATCCACTCGAAAGCAACAACGTAACACTCCAAATATCTCTACCCATTTCCCTCTCTAGCCCTCGAAAACGCTTTCCTTCATCTGACCCCTCTCTCTCTCTCTCTAGCTTGCTAAGGATGGAGGGTCTCATTCCTTTCGTGTACAAGACAATCATTCAGTACAAGAATGGAAATGGAGCCTTTGTTCATGGAAATGAGTCACCTTCTTACTCATACATCAAACTCCGTGGAGACTCAGGTAGATTTCAAGCCTTAGAGTTCCAGCTTGGACTTCAATCCGATCAAGCCTTTTCGGCATCTTCGAGTTCTAGAGGAGGGCCTTCATCATCGTCTATGTCCATAGGGCAGTCTCCAAGATGCCATGGTGCAACTCGCCGTGGAATGAAATGAAACGAAATACGCACTCTTGTCATGCAGGGTGCATATGCAGTGTTTGTGTGAAAAAATGTAATTGTCGCGTAATTTGGTTATAATATAAATGGGGAAATGATGCATGAAACGTGCGAGGAAAGACCAAAGGGGTTACCTCGCCCGTATGATGCATCTATAATTTGGGTGTATGTATCAAAAAACTTAGAATATGATATTTATAATTTTAAAGGCTTGCATATTTTTAGTATTTGCCTCATTCACCGACGAAATATCAGATTTTCACCACACAGTTGATATATTAAATTCACCTTACTTTTCCCTACATACTTTAACTTAACTGTGTCGCATTAGATCAAACTTTGGACAAGTTCACAAATCATTTCAAAACTCTTGCTTAAAAGGTCTTAGAGCTACAATTCTTACAGTGCATGAATGTCATAGCACAATGAAACATTCATATTCCTAAGAATGGATATATTATTAATATCGAGCCAAAGCAGGTCAGATGCAATTAGTATTTTTTTTATTTGTTCATTTCCATACACAAGCAGAGTGCCCAATCTCAGCCAAGTGGTTTTGCAAAGACTTGGGACTTGGCATTTATCTACAAGAAAAGACTTGGGACTTTGCAGAGCCAAGATAAACCCCCATGTTCAGATATTATACGTTCATAATTATTTTGGGTATTTGTTTATATGCATATATATATGATCATATGATGCCAGTCTATTTTTAGATATAAATTTGATTAAAGTTGCACATGGGCTCTTTTTTATTTTACTAATATTTTGGTGCATAGATAAATATTAAGGATTTATTAAATTAGAAACTACATCACAATTCAATAAATATAATATGGAATGATATAGGGATATTTTAGGAAATCAAAACGTGGCTTCAAAAATAATGGTAATAGGAGGGTTTGACGTATTTTTATTTTATTTTGATTTAATTTCTCTTTAACTTTATAGATTTACATTTATTGTATTAGAATTAAATCATATTTGAATATCATTTCATACTTAAAGGATATCTTCCTATTAAGAATGCCTGAACCCATTCTAACGGTTACATGTCGACGCTTAAGCCTTAACCGCAATCAAAAGCTCAACCGTCATCTCTCTCAACCGCATCATCCAAGTTTGTTTTCTCAATTCGCTGTTTTACCATTCTGTTTCCGAAGTCAAGCCCTAAAAAGAGTTTCTTCACTATTTTCCTCAAACCCTAACCCTCGGCGACTATCTCCGACAATTTCGCTCATAATCAATCACGCCGGCGAATCAACCGACTCCAAATTCAGACGCGATCTCACTCCCGAACTCTTAACTCAGCTTTTCAATTCCATGAATTGCTCAATCAAAGGAACCAGCCAATAGTGAACTGTCAAAGTAAATCAAGTAAATGGATCAGAATATGAGATTGACAACTGGCAGGAATTCTCTCCAGTTTCATCCATTTAGACCTGCAGTTACAGACCTCTTTAATTTGTATTTAGGTGTAAGTTTTTGTTCATTTTATTTTTTGCTGTTGTTTTTTATTTGGAGTTGATTGATTTGGATGTGTTTTTGTTTATTTGCAGCAGAGAAGCAGTCGCCGTAATTCTGATGAAGCATCTGGAGAACCTCCGTAAGTGTTAAATGAGGATTAAATGTTCCGCTTTTTATATTTTCTTCTGAAAATGATCCTATGTGTTTCGCATTGACGTGTTAATGTAGTTGTTTTGAATTATTAGGAACAAGACACAGAAGCGTGTAACTGCTCCGAACAGGGAATCCCCTCCCCAAAATGAGCAATTTATTTTGGATTTTGAGCAACTCCTGAACCAATTTTCTGTAAGTTTTCGCTTTGCTTTTTGACTTGACTGATTAGCGTAAAGTATGATAATTTTTCTGTTTGTACGTTTTAGGATCAAGATCGGGATCAGTTATGTGCTGTGACGAAGTCGGTTCTTATATCCTTGGTTGTGCAATGCAGTGGACATACACCACGGGCAGATTTACTCATTTTCGCTCTGCAAAGGTTGAGTCGTATTGGCCACATAAATTGGGACTCTTTCTTACCCTCGCTTCTTTCTACAGTCTCTAATGCTGAGATGTCTGGTGCTCAGAGTAGCCAGACTGTAGTTTCTGCATCTTCCTTGAGTTTATCTCAGCCTTCCATGCTGCCTTCTCGAATCCAACATCTCCATTACAGACAGCCCATGGTATAGGGTCACCTGCCCAATCAGTAAATGATATGCCTTCTTTCATTGCTTCGTCGCCTGCTAAATCTGATATCACTTACTCAGGGGTTATTCATCTGTTAAGTCCAATGTCATAAGTAGTCTTCGCCATCTCAGTTGCAAGATTATTTTATTTGGTCTTGAATTTAATTTAAAGCCGGCCACTCATGCTGATATATTTTCTCATATGCTAAACTGGCTGATTCACTGGGACCAAAAACAAAAAGCTACCGATGAAAGTGAAACAAAATTTTCAAGACCCAATAAAGAGTTGATACAATGGTTGCACAGCTGTTTAGATGTCGTATGGTTGCTGGCTGAGGAGGGGAAATGCAGAATCCCTTTCTATGAGTTGTTGCGCAGTAGTTTGCAGTTTATAGATAACATACCGGACGATGAAGCTCTTTTTACAGCTATTTTAGAAATTCATCGGATGCGAGATATTTTAGATAACATACCGGACGATTCTTGGACTGCCCGACATTTGGAACACACAGATTAGACTTAAATTGTATATTAATTATTTGACATTGTTCAAATCAATGCGATCAATTTGTATTCACGAGATGTACAAAAAGTTGCCATAGTCCCTTAGTCATTTTTATAATTTCATGTTGTAGTTCAAGTTTTGTTTGGAGATTTCAAGGTACACACGTCTTGGTATGCTCAGTTTCCATCTTTTATGAAAAAAAATCTTATTTTCTTTCATTTCTGTTACTCTTTCAACATCAAGAGCCCTGCATAAGAGAATAGAAAACCAAATTGCATAACTTATTTATGCACAGGTTTTACTGTGCACGGATAGCTAGTTATAATTTATTTCTTAACAAGAAAAAATAATGCAAAATAATTCTGCCCAGTACCCGAATTTTTCAGGACCCTGGATGAGCATACATTTTTGATAATTTACAGATGTACATGTTTGGAACATAATAAGGTCAAAAGATAGATCCTATTTCCACTCCTTACATCACCCAAAGACACATCTCATTGCTGTTCTGAGGTTGTTATGAGCATATTCAAAAAACTATAGCTAAGAATTAAGGATGGCCATCAGTGATATCAAATGCTTTGAGCTCAACACCGGGGCTAAAATCCCCGCAGTTGGCCTCGGCACTTGGCAGGCCGATCCTGGCCTTGTAGGCAATGCGGTCGCCACTGCCATCAAGGTAGCTGACCATACATTCCCTATGATATGATCCATTAAATTTACATGAATATGATTTGACATATTTATGCAAATTATACCTTTGTCAATTTTAAGTACATGAGCTTGTTCGTATTTTTATGCAGCATGGGTATCGCCACATTGACTGCGCTCGAGTTTACAAGAACGAAAAAGAGGTAGCCTACCAGACAAGTAGTAGAGTGCACGCTTCTGCTTAGCATTTCTGAAAAACCGCTGTAAAAATATTAGTATATACTGTTTTCTTGTTTTTGCAGATTGGAACAATTCTGAAGAACTTGTTTGCTGAAGGAGTCGTAAAGCGTGAAGATTTGTTTATCACTTCCAAACTCTGGTTTATTTTCACACTCATCTCAAGAACAAAGCTTGTTTCATAATCTTTGCATATCATCAAACTCATGTTTACATTATAATATGTTATGTACCTTTATGACTAACGTACACAGGAACACTGAGCAAGCCCCGGAAGATGTACCGCTGGCGTTAGATCAAACATTGGCAGACCTCCAGCTAGATTATGTCGACTTGTACCTGGTAAAAAATTACCTTAACTTATTTACATGTTACAAATTACAACAAATGTTGTCACTGTCAGTGTGTAATATATGCTATGTTAATATTTGTACGTGAAGATTCATTGGCCGGTCAGAATGAAGAAAGGTTCAGTTGGCTTTGATCCTGAAAATCTGATGCCAACTGATATCCCTGAAACTTGGAAAGCAATGGAAGCACTTTATGACTCTGGCAAGGCTCGAGCCATAGGTGTGAGTAACTTCTCTACAAAAAAACTAGGGGACTTGTTACAAGTGGCGTGTGTTCCCCCAGCTGTAAATCAGGTTGAATGTCATCCTTCTTGGCAGCAAACCAAGCTGTTGGAGTTTTGCAAATCTAAAGGAGTTCATCTCTCAGTGAGCTGTTCATCATCCAATCTAAAGAATTCTTTGTTTGCTTGCTGCACATTTTTATTAAATTTTTTTAATTTTTCGCAGGGGTATTCGCCTTTGGGTTCTCCAGGGACAGCTTACCTAAAAAGTGAAGTTATCAAACATCCAATCCTAAGTATGGTTGCAGAGAAGTTGGGAAAAACTCCTGCACAGGTTGCGCTACGTTGGGGACTGCAAATGGGTCACAGTGTGCTACCCAAGAGTACAAATGAGTTAAGGATCAAGGAAAACTTTGATGTCTTTGACTGGTCGATTCCTAAGGAATTATTAGACAAATTCTCTGAGGTTGGACAGGCAAGTTTCTTACTCAAATTGTTGTGTTTTTCCACCTTTCATGAGTTTGTAGGTAAAATTCCCTGAATTTCACTTAATACTAAATAGTGTTTCACTTAAAAAGTTTTTCATTATTTTGTATGGAAATAGACCGTTTGCCTAAAATTTTAAGTTCACAGGCAAGACTTCTCCGAGGAACATCATTTGTTCACCATACTTATGGCCATTACAAGACAGTCGAAGAGTTATGGGATGGTGAGATATGAGAAGGCAGGAAATGCAAAGGAGCTATATATATGACATTTTTTCTTCACTTTTTTCGTAAGTTTTTAATTGAGGAAAATACACATGATGATCTTGCATTTTTTTGATGCTACCAAAAGTTCCAAGAAACGGCGTTCGTCATGGTTACTTACTGAAAATCTTTGGATATTATTAAGGTAATCCTTTGGCTTGGTTCCAGAACTTGACTTTAGAAAATATCATTTCAGAACTTGAGCTTCCTGGCCTCTCTTGGACAAGTTACAACTAGATTTGAGTTTCTCTATTATACACATTTCAAAATCTCAGGTTTATATCAGAAGGCATCTGTCACCAAGAATTAAGTGTTGCCATTAACAGTTGATCAATTTTGCTCTAATAAAATCACTTTGAAGTTGAACTATTACAAGCTGCTAAATGTATAACTATTTGTATGTAAAAATATTCCTATCTAAAAACTGCAACTAGCACAAGGCAAGAATATCTGTAGAGCAATGTATTAAAGGGGTTATGTCAAACCCCGGCATAGCCTCCGTCGCAAGCGCATCCTCCTCCACTGCTACTTTTATCATCATCATGAAGATGATGAGTTGTACTGAGGCAGAAGCAAACCATAACCATCAACAGCATAATCGCCGAGGCAGATGCCAAAGCCTCAGCCCAATTTAAGTACTGCACCATATTCTTTTCTTCTCGAATTTCAATCTTTCTACCCCATTTGTATTGCCACTGTCTTGTTTTATACTTTGTGCTTCCTTCATGAGCAAATCAGTTGTAATATCTGTGGTAACATGCTGAAAACACACTTCGTCATCGCTGTCCGGAAATATATTTCATTTGGGAGATCATGTTCCCTTTTAAAAACAGAGAAAAAGAAACATTCTTCTTTCTGGAGCACATGGCAAAAGTGAGGCTTTACAAAAAATATTTGAAGGCCAGGCTGTGGAAGTAAGAGTGGGACATTGTTGTTACAGCTACCATACATTTGTTGAATAATAAAGAAATCATCTTACAAGTTGTCCGGATAATTGTAAAGTAGAGCTTGTATCCCATGGATCCATCTAATTTGGTGAACTCGTGAACCCCCTCTTGTATCCGTTGATTGCATTTTTTGAATGCATCACGTGTGCATCACGTGCAAAACACGTGCAACTCACATGTTTCATTAATGCGTTGACACAATCTGGTGCATCCAAAAAATGCAAACAACGGATGCAAGAAGGGGTTCACGAGTCCACCAAATTAGATGGATCTACATGATACATTTCCTTGTAAAGTATATATTACATCATAAACCATATCTGTAAGTGACTTTTTGGTCAAATTGGAATTGGTTAGGTGTATGCTTGCAATTTATCAACGGTGACCTATCCCACGACATCTCTGTTATGTTTTACTAATCAAGGATTCATATTTGTTAACATCAAAATGCAAGTTACAAAATCACAAAAATTTGCAACATGTATTAGTAAAATGTGACCCTAGTTAGAATAACATGTGTTTTTTTGTGGACGCAAAATGAAAAGGAACTTGCAAGCATAAATGGAGGAAGTGTGTAAGTTTCAAAACAATGCGTCTACGTAGTGGAAGCTTGAAGTCAAAATCAGCAGGCATCAGTTAAGCAAGCCAAGCAGAGTCTTTATAAAACTTATATTCCACATGTCCAGTCCATATCTTGTAACAAATGTCAAACTTGCGTACTCTGACAGGTTGTGCTTTCATATTGAATTGGCTAGATTCCATCCTGAACTTGAATTAAATGTATAAGACGCCATCCAGGTACCAAGCAATGTGAATCAAATATTTTAGGGGATCATTTATTGTAAAGGCTGCAGTTTCATTTTCGACACATACAAATCTAGGGAAAGTATCATGTGGAACCCCCACCTTTTCATGGATCCATGGATCCCTCTTTGCATCCGTTGATTGCATTTACTGTTTGCATTTTGAACGCACCAGATTGTGCCAGCGCATTAATGAGCATGTGCAACTCACGTGTGCATTTGTCATGTGCATTTCACGTGTGCATTTCAAAAATGCAAACACGTGGCACAATCTGGTGCACACAAAAAATGCAATCAACGGTGATGAAGGGGGATCCATGGATCCATGGAAAGGGGGGTTCCACATGATACTTCCCCTACAAATCTAACTGTATATGAAATGCGGTTGGAGTTAATAATTACTTTCAAATTTAAATATTAGATTTTTTACCACCCGTATAATAGGGTGTTTTTGCAGGAACCACCCTTATAAAAAATGTTTTGTGCTAACCACCCGTATCTTTTTTTCCGTCAAACTCGAACAACCCAAATTAAATTCCGTTAACTTTACCGTTATGTTTAAATTATTTTGATTTTTTAAATTTACAAAAATATTTTAATATTAAAAAATACAAAATAATTTAGGGTTTGAAAACACCACCCCTAGCCACCACCAGGCACCAGCAAGGCCGCCTCTCCTCCCCGAACTCATCACCCCATCAAAACAAGTGTCATGAAACGCAGCGTCTGAGAAACTAATCAGAAGCTCAAACTGTGACCACGTCGACAACATCTTTTACGCGTCTTCGCGCCCCACCAACATCAATGCGCGCAGGCTCGTCGTTCATCACCGAGACCGGTCTTTTCAAATTCAAGCTAATCCAACATCTATTGGATCTCTGCGCACTCCTTTCCCCTACCCGATTCGAAGGTTTACCGAGAGCTTGATCCCACTCGCTGCTGTCAGAATGAACAGCTTCGTCGCCAAAATCGCCGTTGTAGGGAGCGGAAGTAAGCCCTAGTTGTGTTAGTTGGTTATATGAAATGGGTTGTGTCTGATTTTGTGATTGGGTTTGTGACCGATGGAGGCGCTGGGTGGAGGTGGTGACGGATGGAGGCGGTGGTGAATGGAGGCGGTTGGATGGAGGTGGTGGCGGATGCAGGCGGTGGGAATCCTAGATTTCATTTTTTTATTTTTTTTAACAAAATTGAAAAAAAACAAAATAAATAATTATAAACGGAAAAGTTAACAGATTTGAAATGGGGTGGTTCAACGGAAAAAATTATACGGGTGGTTTTCAGAAAATTTTGTTTAAACGGGTGGTTTTTATTAAAAACCCTTAAATATATATGGTTAGATTATTATTAAATTAATGATCGAAATTGTGTCTCACACTATTACAAATATATATTTATCATTTTTGAACCATTCTCGTAAAACACCAAATCATATTTTTTATTTATACTACGATTATTTTAGGGCCGAAAATCACAATTGAAACTCGTTCAAAATTTTCCAGTATGTACAATAAATTGAGGAATAAAACTTGCTTGAACAGTGAGCAAATCAACAAAGAAGATACAATCAGTTGTGATTCTTTATTGGCACGCCAGCTTACTAATTTGGATGTATTCCTAGAAAATAATGGATCGTCTTAAAATGGTGAAATCGAGGAAGTGCATTTCCTTTTCCTCCTGTCTGCATCTACATAATACTCCCTCTGTCCCATAATGTTTGTCCACTTTCCATTTTGGGTGTCCCCTTAAGTTTGTCCACTTTCCTTCATTCTCCACCACACATTCTATTTTTTTACTCATTTATTTATTAATCATATATTAACAACCGCACATTTCATACCCTCTTTCTACCTTAATTACCGTGTATTTTGTGCTTTTGGACAAACAAAATGGGACGGAGGGAGTACATCTAAGTTAGTTAGGTCTCCAATCATACATCTCAATCATATCCTTCCCACTATAATTTTATCCTATTCATTTCTTTATTTGATTTTTACACTTTTCATTTAATGACAATGCATTTAAACTTTGTAAATATAAATATGTTTAAATCTTAAATAAACATGTTAATTTTGCTAGGTTCAATTTTTAAAATTGTAAGACATAATAAAGATTGTTGATTTTGTGAAATTCGATGGTTGCGACTGTATAAGATCATTAATTTAACACTACTATGTAAAAATTACAAACAATATTTGATGGAAATCAATTATCAAGATAATGTATAGTATAATATCAAGTATCTATTTAGGCATTTGACATTCCAACTTGAAATTTTAATTTTGATGCTATTGAAATTTCTTTTAAAAGGAGACTTTCTTATTGTTATATGCTTTAGAAACTTTTCTTTTAAAAAAATTGGTTGTTGAGATTTTGTGTTTTGGAGCCAGCTAGATGGAAAAATGACGCGGCAACAGACGAATCAACGGCCTTGTATTAAGTACGGCCCACGTTCTCCGCAACAATAATGCCGAAATGAGATGAAATCGAAATCAATCAGGCACAGCTTTTTCGCACCTCATGTCAAGAGTCGTCGCGCTGACGTATCGGTAGGTCCAGCTGGTTTTTATAATTGCATTTCACACCTGCTAGTATTATAAAAGAGAGATTGTATCCTCAGAATCTGTTTTTTCGATGGATTCATAAATTTTATTTTACATTTGTTGATTATATTTTACTAATGCATCAAATTGTAACCTATAATATATTGTAAATATAAATTAAAGCAATACCTAAAAGACGAAAATAAATATACTTAAATATTAACACTCAATCAATAAATATAGAAAAATTTATCAATTAACTTTCTTATTACTTAAAACAAAAATAAAAAACTTAGCCATCAGCACCACTCTAACATTCCTATATCCTATTGTAGATTAGATTAGAATAAACCAAAAAACAATCCTTCAAGTTTTTAAAAAATGACTACCTATCTTTTGCAGATTGACCAATCACTTATAGTCCACGGCTGCTTTCCGTTCGAGTCTATCTTTTTAAAGATTCAACGCATCATCATTTTATTATCACTGTCGTCTCGGATTGATAGTATTCATGGACGTACTTTTCGGACCGTTCTGGATCAGAATCTTCAGGCCATCTTCCTTAAGTTCAACGGCCATATCTTTTGTATTATTCATGCTGCCTGGAGGTTCTGTAATTCAGACTGATCAGCTAGGTCGTGCTCACTCGGTTTCTGTCAATATTTGTTCGCAGATTCTTTGGTACTGAGGCGAAGTATCTCGTTTACATTATGTTTATTGTCCTATCTTTTTTATAATCGGGATCTCCATTCGCTAGTCGTTTGGGATTAAGTCCTCATTATATGTACCTCTTTCATGTTATCAAAAAAAAAAATGACTACCTATGACCTATCTATCCTTATTTATTTTTCAAAAAAGAAATAATAAAATTTCCTTATAGAGACATGTTAATAATAAGACAAGATGCATGTGGCGAATTGTCTTTCTTTTGTTTAGAGAGTTTAGAGAGAAGGGAGAGAGAAGGGAGAGAGTTTAGAGAGAAGGGAGAGAGTTCATGTACCTCGTTTACTTTACGTTTATTGTAATATCTTTTTTTGTATTCGAGGTCTCCATTCGTTAGTCGTTTGGGATTAAGTCCTCTTCATATGTACCTTTCAGAGTTATGTACTCTGTTTATCAAAAAAAAAAAAAAAAAAAAAATAATAAGACAAGATGGGTGGGTGGGTTCACTTTGTAGTGTAGTGAAACGTAGTCCCCAGAAAATACCGAAAAATAATAAAGAATGTGAAAATGACGAATATAACCTCAACCCCTTCCCCATCATCAGTTGCCTGCCCCTGCTGCTACTCATCTGCTGCTTCTGCTGATTCACGCTTCGCTCACTTCTGCTGCCTGCGCGCACCTTTTCCTCGTTTTCCGTTTTCTTCATCAACTCCAACTCACACTTTTCTTCTTGCGTTTTCCTCTTCCTCAACAAACTCTAGAAGACTCGTGCTTTCTTTTCTCTCTTGCCGACAGCCACCAGCCTCCGCTTCCGCGTCGCTTCTCTGCCGTCAATCACATCTCAGGACATTCTCCGTCGACCGTCGGTATGCGTCTCTTTAGTTCTGTTCTTTTCTTTATTGCATTTTCTAATCGATTGTCGGTTGCGTCTTGCGTGGATTCTACTTCAGTGTTGCAACTTGTGCGTTTTGATTCCGACTTGTGCATTTGTGTTTCGAAGTATGTGAGGGTTGATTTAACTTGTGGTTAGGTTATGGATCTGTGTTTTGATTTGATTATTATGTAACTTAGGGTTTGTGAATCTGACTTGGATGGCTGTGTTGTTTTTGCTTGTTCATTTTTGCTGATTGTATACATCATTTGATATCTTCTTCTAGGATGATTATGATACTGATAATAGAGAACCAGTTTCACTTTTTACTAGTTGATAATGGCTTTCAATTGCCGGTTATTGTTAATCTTTACCATGCCATAGCTTCAATAGCTGAGACTAAACATGGACGCCTCTATGTATATTAATCTGGCTGTTTGGTTATTTATCCAGGGTAGGGAAGTCAGTAACTAATGGTAGTTCATGTGTGCATGAAACTAAGAGTGACAAGCATCAGTGTTTTGCAGTCTGACACAGAGTTTTCTAGTAATTGTACATCTATATAGATCATTTAAGGGTCCCGCTGTCAAAGGGATGGAAGGCGTGTCTTTGAATCCTCCGACACAACGAAGAAGCTAAAGTTCCAAGATAGTAAGAAAGTGAAGGAACAAAACTACGAGCAATACTCTGGTTTATCCCATATTGAGAAGCGAGTCATTGCGAATCGGTCTTCTGATGACACAAAGACATTGCGAAATATTCACCACGTTCAGTAGTGAGTAAGGGATTGGATGTTAGGGAACATTACAAGTGCATATCTCGTCCTCCGGGCTATCATGGGCAGTCAAATAAAGGAGGAACCCTTAAGGACAAAGCTTTAAATGTCGGAGTTTTGAACTGGGACCATATTGATAAATGGAAGTGGAAGCATAACCAGGTGGGTGTGGTTGAGACAGGAAGCCATGGAACTTCATCTGCAAACAACAAATCCTGGTCTAGTCTCGCCAGCAAACTCTACTATGAATCTTATGCTCCTTCAGCTAAGCAGAGAGCATCGATAACTTCAACAGTTGGCTTTGTGCCTGGAGAACCGAAAAAAGAAAGAATAGTCTGCCTCTTAACCCCTCAGAAACCAATTTCAAGCGGTCCAACAAATCCGCCAAGTGCAGAAAGATCAAGCAGTGGAAACTACTCTCATCGGCGTTCTGAAAGGGAAGAGGCTAAAGAGATTTCAAGCTTAAGCTTGAAAGATGATAAACTTCACGCCAATTCAAACCCTGCAAGAGTTTATGAAACTAAGAAAGTTTTGGATATGCTGCATAAGTCAAGCGCCAATAATCTTTCAGAAACTGAACTGTATTCGGAAATCAAGAAAACAATATCAAGCATGCGATCTGTCGAGAGCCCCGGTATGCCAAAAAAATCAACCATCTCTGATCAGAAGATTGAGAATAAAGTAGAAATGCTGATGAATTCCAGTTCTAAGCTCAACTACCAAGTCTGCCCTCAAAAGAATGAGAACATCATTGTGCTTCTAAATAGAGATTCGTACTCAAATCCCTCAGGAGATTATCTTTTGCCAGGATCACAAGAATCTACGGAAGAAGTTTTCGAATCAACCTGGAGTACTGCATCTGATGTGCTTTCTGATCCGGACATCTCGTCAAATCATGTATCAGGACTTTCACAATCTTCTCCTCAACCTCATTATTCTGAAGTGGATGGACGTATGTCTACAGACCCAAATGCTGATCTAAAGGTGAAAAACGTCCATACTGTCATGGTTCTGCCAAAAGTTTCTCGCAGCTCTTCAAAAGTTGAGTCATCAGATTTTTTCCATATGCAAGGGAGGAAGCTGATTCCAGAGCACGGGGAATACTCTCCTGTTGGCTGTTCACTCACTTCGGACCATACATATCTTGACCAAGCTACTCAAAGTTCTAGAAATCCATCCCCGTTGCGTCGTATTAGCAATGGATTTAGTCGAATGCGCAAAAGTCTGAGTTCCAAAGATAATCCTCTCATCACACTGTCCAACTCCAAACGGTTTCCGGTAAGTGTCGGTGTTCCTTCCAGTCCTGTTGTGCCATCTAAAGACAAATCAGAAGCACCGATAAAAGCCAGATCTAGTAGCCCTTTAAGAAGACTAATAGATCCGATATTGAAACCAAAAGGAGTAATGATGTCTCCCCATGCTGATGATCATACTGGATCACGTATAGGACATAAAATGTTGGATAAAGTCTCAGAAACTGCTTCCAAATTGTCCCAAATAGAGAGGAAAAAGGAAGATACAGTTCAAGCTCTTCTCCAGTGTTCAGCCAAAAACGGATTACCCATGTTTAAGTTTGTGGCAAAGAAACAAAGTGAAGCTCTAGTGGCCACCATGGTAAATACGCCTGCACATGACAACCCGGATTCAAGCCTTAACTTCACTCTTTATTCTGTCAATGAAATGACGAAAAACAGTAGCTGGAAGTATCAAGGTAAAACAGGCAAGAATTGTGGTTATCTGTACAGCATTGTTGGTCAGATGAAGATTTGTATTCTGAGCTCTGATAAGATGACAGATGATGTGAGCTCCGGCAAACATTTCTCAGCAGTAGAGTCAACTTTATTTGGCCTTCTACCAAATAAAGCAGATCAGGAAACAATGAAGGTCAAGCCAACTGGAGAACTCGCGGCCCTTATAGTAAAGACTCCAAATGATTGTTTGAGAATCAAAGAAAATGGAAACAGCTGTGAAAAGTACTTAAAGAAGTTCAGTGAATGTTTGTCAGAGGACAGTTTGAGCAACATGACAGGAAGTTATAAAAGATTAAGTACGACCGTCATACTTCCAGCTGGTGTCCATAGTATGCCAAACAAGGGAGCCCCGTCCCCGCTGATTCATCGTTGGAAATCAGGAGGATCATGCGACTGTGGAGGATGGGACATTGGCTGCAATTTAAATATTCTTCACAATGTGGATGACAAGGAACAATGTGAACTTGCTGAACAAAGCCAAGTCAGTCCTGCCTCAGAATGCCTTCATCTTTTGTCTCAGGTCCTTTCTTTTATCTTTTAATTTGCACATTGTTTTTTTATATTCTGATGATGGCATCTCTACCTTACTAAACATTAATAAATGCAGACCGGAGCTCACGGGAAAGATCCATTGTTCAGATTGACACCCTATAATAAGGGAATATACTCAGTGGAATTCAAGCCTTCATCTATGTCAGATTTACAAGCATTCTTCATATCATTAACAGTCTTGAGCAGTCTAGTGACCTTTGATCTCTCCACAGGAACTGAATAGGTTGAATCTAAACACAACCAAGTGTTTACATGAGCATGTGAATTCCCCTGGTAACTGCCATCACCATTGAGTAATTTTTACTTCATAGTAGTTATCTGATGCAATGCTGAAGAATGTAATATTGAAACTGGATAGTAGGGTCAGTATTAGTTGCTAGGTAGATGTTCTTGTACATTTGATATGCATTTGATGTACGCAGATTACTGTACTGCTGTCAATATTAACAACAATAATATGCGTCATCTTAGGAATTCTGTTATTAGGCGAAAGCAAACTAGTCAGATAAAATGATGCGTAGTCCGCAAACAAAGTGGTCTATGTGGACAAATTGGACTTTGCTACAACTCTTCCTCTCTTTGCTTTGAATTGTCGTGAGAAGATTCTCTAGTGTGACGTCTTAAGAGAAACCGCGTATCTTAACGTCCTATCCTAAGTATTTAGACTATATTTCAATGTGTTACATTTCTATGAAATGTGCGTTTCTTTGAATATAAAGTATACTCACTTTTATTTCTACATCACTTTTTTGAGTCCAAAAGTTTGTAATTGTTAGATAAAGGCCGTCCACAAACTGTTTAGTGTCCTCGGAGAAAAGTCTTCTATAACATTTTACCACATGTATAGACGTGGTCTCTTTTGAGATTCTTACTATTGGGTGAGACCTTGAGAACCCATCATGACCATTGGTTGGATTTGCTTTTGGTATCCGGATTGTACCACGTGGAGGTGAGAGAACAAAAGCAGCAATTTCTCTCACCTCCAATTTCGAATTTCTCTCACCTCTACGTGGCACAATCCGGACTCCAAAAGCAAATCCAACCAACGGTCATGATGGGGTCTCAGGGTCTCACCAAATAGTAAGGGTCTCAAAAAAGCTTTCCTCTGTATAGACGTTCTTATATGTTTAAGGTTAACTTCACCAGATATTAGGTTTTTGTTAGGTAGACAGATATAATTTTATTTGTTGATTTAAATAATCTTACAGTTAAAATTAAAGTTGGTTTTGATAGTTTAAGATTGAGTGTGACTATTTTATTTAGTATGAAATATAATCAGTTGAATTATTAGTAATAAATGATCGACATCATATATATCTCACGATTGAAAGAGAATATATGAGATATAACATCAACAGTTGATTACTAAGATTGGGAAGGACAAGTTATTATACACTTAACCCTACATTTATATTATCAGGCTAAGATTGGAAGGACAAGTTATTTGTAGAATATGTAATTACGTAGACATCGTATGAACCTATTTTGGACAAATATACCCCTCAGTGCCAAATCCCTAGTTTTCGGTGTAGTAATGTTTGATGGTATTTTTGTAACTTTAAAAAGGACCATTTTACCCTTCACCAAATATTTATTGGTAGACAAATTTTAGGAGTATTTTTGTGAAACAACTGCAGTGCACCTATAAATATTTTCAGCCTCGATTTTTCTTTAAATAATAATTTTAATACAAAAGTAACTGAAATAAGCCTCTTTTCCATAAAGAGAAGAGACCGGATGAAAAGTAACTTTCATGAGAAAAGTGTAAACAGATCTAAGCCGTCCAATTTAAGTAATTGGACGATTAAGATTTGGGCTCAATTTATAAATACAGAAATTTAATTAAATATAATGAAAATATGTAGACAAGGATAAATTAGTCATGGAAAAACATCAATCAAGTTGTTTCCATGAAATTAGGGATAGAATGACCATTGACTTTTTCAAACCGTGCATGAAAATTCAAATCATGAAATTGATTCCATTCTGTAACAGCATTAACACTCCGAATCTCGCATAAGTTCCGAAACCGGCTTAGATACGCTCCACCAACTTGTAATTATCAGGTTAACAAAATCCTAAATCGACTTGGTTACGGTCCGAAGCTCGCCGAGTTCTTATAATATCTAGTGTGTTGCAAACTAATTTTTTATACGATATTTCAGTTTTTACAAATTTTGTATAGACTAAATATACATATCATAGTTATACGTCCACTGAGCATGGTGTAAGAGAGTTTTAAAAATAATACAGTGAGTTATATTGCAAAAGATTGTTTCCGTGGTTGTTGTATTAACAATTCGGATAGTTTGTGAACCATATTGAGTCATACCATTAAAATCGTTGTTCTAACATTGAATTATATTGTTGGAAAAAAGATTCATTATTTGATATCGCATGATTCATGAACCTTAAGGTTTTAAATAATAAGTTATAATGTTGAAAACCGCGTTTCGTGATTCGACACTGCATGATTCATAAACCATAATATCAAAAAATGAATCTAAAAAATATCCCTAATTTTTCACTCAATATCAATTAAAGATGCATTCAAATTTTCACTATTGATTGCTTATTGTTTTCCTATTGCACAGAACGCAAGAGCACAAAAGAAATAAGGTAAACAAACAACTATTGAGAAGGAAAAATGTATCTTCGTAGTTTACCTTATCAGAAATAAACAACATACATATTTTGAGATAGATGAATCATATATTAATGAATCATGAAAATATGTGTTTTGGTTTAATAAATGACAAATATTCTTAAATATGTAACATGATTTAATAATTGACTCTATATGGTTCATGAACCATATGATGACTTTTAATGAATATGTAAATTAAACATGTGCACATATTTTAATTTGATGAATCAGAGTAAAGATCACGGAAGACAGGTAAGTTTTTGTAAGACGGTGAGACACAATCTCAACCGTTCATTACAAATAAATCAACCAACGAGATTTAACCTAAAAATAACCGTCAATTCTAACCGCTCGTGTTTTTTGCAAATCCAACCAGCAAATTTTATATCAAACCAACTTAATCTCATCCGTCAAATTTATCAAATCAACGGCTGAGTTTACGTCCTCCGGTCTCACAATTATACATTGTCTCTCTAGATCTTTTCCCTAATGAATCATTAATTAAATTTTTTATGGATCATAAATTAAGTTTATGTAATTCATGAACCATATAATAGCTTTTAATGAATCAAATACATTAAATAATGAAAAACTTGATGAAACACTTCGTATATTTGTAGGTAAAAGATCAAATTGAATGACTCATATTATATTTGTTCAAATTTAACACAAGGAAAACCTTCCTTAATAATGATAAGTTAAAAATAGATTTTAATTATCAAATTGTAGCCGACAATTACACTTTCTACTTTAGTTGAAAAGGTCAATACAAATGTTAAGTTTTGGTAATTTCAATCGGTTACCAATATTTAAGGAATCAAATTAATTTAGATATATCTTTAAAATATACCTCACGATTAATTACCAATTATACCTTTTAATGTTTTAAAATAATATTTTTAGAAAATTATTAGAACCGTAAGATTGAATGTCATTTATTGCACATGATTTATTTTTATTTTACAATCTACCTACTGCTTTTTACATGAACCATTCTCTTCCACAAATTTTATCCCTAAAATATTTTAAAAAAAATGAAGGTCTGACTCTCAGCACTGCTGTACAGTAATTTTGACACACATGAGCCTCCCCCGCTTTAGACAATCGCTATAAAGAAATCATTCTTTTTTATACTAAAAGAGATCATTCTAAGACATCTAGAAGAAACAATGGTGGCCCATGCATGGTACTGGTAGTCTCATATTTTGCTACTTCTAACACTACTTGCCTTTTGTATTTATGCCCTCACGGATCAACACTATCCAATCAATCAGTGTGCATGTCTTGCTAACCACGTTATGTAATCAGCACGCATATACATCCAAACCAAAAAAACAAATGCTGTAATGTGGAACATCATATAACCATACGTATGTCATGGCATGAATGTTCTATATATATGTGCCAATGTCCTTATTAGCTAGCCAAGCCAACATTCTAGTGTCTCTGGTCCAACCTCATCTCATTTTTTCTTCTTTTCCATTTCTGATGGGTGCCATCAACATGCTTGAGCCTAAGCTTGAACATGAGCTAGACAAGCCTCACTTTGTTTTGCTTCCTTTCATGGCTCAAGGCCACACCATCCCCATGGTAGACATAGCTAAGTTATTGGCACAACAAGGTGCCACCATTACATTACTCCTAACACCAAAAAACTTGGCTAGAATAAGGCCAGTTTTAGAGAGAGCCAATGAAGATCTATGCTTCGACATTCGCGTTGAAGAGCTTAGTTTTCCTTCAGTTGAAGCTGGCTTACCTCTAGGCTGTGAGAATTTCGACTCCCTTCCTTCGAATACTCTCATCATGAACTTCTTCACTGCTATAGATTTGTTACAACCTCAGGTTGAAACTATTCTTATGAATATCTATCCTAAGCCATGTTGCTTACTTGCTGACATGTGTTTCACTTATGCTTCTAATGTTGCAAGCAAAGTGGGTATTCCTAGGATTTTGTTCCATGGGATGTGCTGCTTTTCACTTCTAGCATCTCATTGTGTAAAAACATCTAAGATACTTGACACCATACCTGAAGATTCTAAGGAGAGCTTCGAGATTCCAGACATGCCTGGAAATATCCGAGTCACTCGAACACAAGTAATTGGAATGATAGGTAATAAAAAAGAGGAGAAGTGGATTGAGTTGCAAAAAAAGTTCATTGAAGATGACAAAGCGGCTTATGGGGTTATCTTAAACACATTTGAGGAATTGGAGTCTGCATATATTGCAAATTACGAGAAGGCAAAGGAGAAAAAAGTTTGGTGTATTGGTCCTGCATCGAGGTGCAACAAAGAGTATTCGGACAAGGTGAGGAGAGGTAACACCGCCTCCTTCGATGTGAACCAATGCTTAGAATGGCTAGAACTGAAAGAGACTGGGAGTGTAATATATGTTTGTCTTGGAAGTCTTTGTAATCTAAAGCCCTCTCAGATGTTAGAGTTGGGACTAGGCTTGGAGGCTTCGCAAAGGCCGTTTATTTGGGCTATAAGATCAGGAGGAAGCAGTAGTTCAACTGAACTGCATGAGCTAATGGTGCAAGATGGGTTTGAAGAGAGAGTTAAAGGAAAAGGGTTTGTGATATGGGGTTGGGCACCTCAAGTGCTACTACTATCACACAGAGCTGTTGGAGGATTTCTGACGCATTGTGGATGGAATTCGTCGTTGGAAGGGATTACAGCAGGTTTACCAATGATAACTTGGCCTTTATTTGCTGATCAGTTTCTTAACGAGGTGTTGTTGGTGGATGTGTTGAGAATTGGGGTGAGGATTGGAGTTGAGAAGATGGTGGAGTTAGGAAAGGAGGATGACAACGGTGTGCTCGTAGGGCGAGATGTGGTGAAGAAGGCTGTGGATGTACTGATGAATGTTGATGATGAAGGTGAAGAGAGGAGAAAAAGAGCGAAAGAGCTCGCAAAGAAGGCGGAAAAAGCTGGCATGGAAGGAGGGTCTTCTCATATCAACATTAGAAGATTTATAGATGACATGAGAAACTCAAGTACTAAATGAAAGTGCATTCAAGATAATTGCATTGTTGAAATATTTACAATGTTCTTGTATCAGTTGTATGGATGGAATAATTGATCATTATTTTTGGAAATATTTTCAGCTTTTTCATTCAACTAGTTACAGCGCGCGGGGTGATGGATTTAACGAAATATATTTCTATATAATTAATTGAAAATACAATTGGGGTCTTCGGTAGTTTTGAATTCGGGTTGGGTTGAGTATAAGAGTCTGTCTATAACCAGTGTTGTTATTTATATGAAACATTACATATCATGATTATGGCAATCAACATATTATAATTCTAATGGGAATCATTGAAATTGGAATCAAAATATTTAATACATGTAAAATAATTCGTGTAAATATTCTGGCAGCATCATCAAATATTTAATACTATTGTCAACTATGGAAACGATTATAGTCAAATACAAAGCTCAGCATCATCAACTACAACATCATTCCCAGAAACATACCTTTACCTACACCCAGTTGTTACACAGCTTTAACACATGTTAATTATTCACAACGCGTAGGATTGAATCGGAAAACCTCTGAAAGGATTGGATTGGATTGAAATCATAGAAACGAACGCGAGTTAGGGTTAAATTCACAACGCGTTAATTATTCACAATGTGTAGGATTGAATCGGAAAACCTCTGAAAGGATTGGATTGGATTGAAATCATAGTGTCGCCGACAATAGAATCGGCATAGTGTCGCGAGTTAGGGTTGAAATCAAAACGCTCGTTAGGTTGTTTTTCTGGGTTGAAATTAAAAGTTTTTACAGTTCAGTCCTCCATGTTTTAAAAATATTATTATTCTAAAAAACCAGCCAATCAGAAAAAAGGGAAAAAGAATTCAAAATTCTTAAAAAATGACACATAGGCCAAATTTCTCACACGACGACACATGTCCAATCATACATCCCTTTTAATATATATATGATATTAAACTAACATGAGATAGGATCATTTGAGATCCAGGTTACTGTTTGCGAACCTGAGATCCAGCTGTGAACCGTATTTGATCCAACGGTTCACATTTTGCACTTTATATAATTTTTGTCTTATCTGCATATGTGACACTTTATGCATTTTGACGAAGCGGAAGCTTATGATAAATAACCAAAAGCACAAGCAATGCGATTGGGAAAGGATAAATCTAGAAAATAACTAGAAAATATCAAAAAATTGATTTTATTAAGAATAAAGAGGTGAAAAATACAAGAATAAAACTAACTTTAAATACTGAAACAAAATTATAATTCTAACTAATTTTAACGATGTGGGATAAAAATATTTAATTTAAATAAGGCCCACTAGGCCCATATCACATTTGCATTTGTGCACATGGCACAAATTGATTGGCTGCCAAGTTTACGATGGTTAGCAAATGAGCTGGACTCAAACTAACCTTACTCTTCTTATTAGAAGTCATACCGCATAAAGAAAGAACAAATCCCTAAATAGATCAGGTCAAGATTCTCCTTAAATTCAATAAGGGGTTGGTGCTTTAGCATCATAATCTATCATGTTCTGTAGCTCGCTCGAGGTAGGACCTGAAGCAACTTCTACGGAACTCATCAACTCGATCATAGCTCTATGTGGGTTGCTCCTTTGCTTATCACACAACTCCGGCAAAAACACTCCTGCACATTTAACAACAAAATATTAGTACTAAAAGAGTTTAATATTTTTGTGAATGAGTGTTTTTTCTTATTCAAAAATGATTTGAGTATGGCATACATATATAGTTCAGGATGTTTACAATAGGAAACATAAAATTAAATCCCCTCAAATCAAGACGTTAATAAAAGGTCATAATAAAGTTGAGTCCTATAATTTGTCAAACTCCAAGAATCAGGGAAGGATCCATTTTGGGAGTCATCAACTGATATTTTGACATTTTCCAAAGATAGCAGATCATCAACGTTTATTGCTCCTTAATAATTTTGGAAGGTTGTAATGAGTCTGCATGATTTTCTTCAACAAGTACATTCTACAAATACTTATGTTTTTCAAAAATTTAGTGAAATTTTGAGTATAGAGTTCGTTTGCTTCGACAGCAAGATAAGCATGTAAAAGAATACTTGTGATCCAAGTTACTGAAAAGCTAGGCCTTTACTTACCTTCTCCAGCAGCCAAGTTGAAGTAAAGGTCAGCAATGTTGTGGCAGTACTGGAAGCAATCAGCGGAGCAGAGCCTTGCGGTGAACTGTGGCTCCATAAGTGAATCTGATGAGATACCCACCATTTTCCTGTCAACTCTGCAAGCATTAATACACTGGTCGGTCTCGATATACCCAGCAAATTTCTTAACGACAATGTTCGATGTCTTGCACTGATACTCAATAAAACCTCCCCTGCTTGCGTACGTCTCCAACAAACATCTCTTCCCTGAGGAATCAACTGCAAATGCACACTCATCCTTTGGCAAATTTTCACATACAATCTCAGCTTCAAATTTCCACACAAAATAAAAGACAATCATTGTTGTTGCTTGTGCGCGTCTGAAGGAGATATGGCCTTCTAGCACCGGTGCTCTCCAAGGACGGGTCCCTAGAGTGCTGCTGCTGTTGCTTCCGGGGATTGATCAAATGGCAACTTGATATCGGTTTGAATCGTGTATTCACTTTCCGAAATCAGTATTTCGCCCCTTACAAAAGCCTTAGGGTTACACGAAATCTGAAGTGAGATAAGACAAACCGGCCAACACCGATCAAGGCTCTTGGATCGAATGTTGATGACGTTTGTTTAGTCTTTTGGTGTATCAATACTTGCGTATCTCAATACCTCTGTGCACGTTATTTCTTGCCCACTAAACTCAGTCATTCTCAATATATATATCAGGGTTTTGCAGT
>QZGG01000992.1:0-86364 GCA_006409495.1 Sedum album | reverse complement strand
AAAGATAATGACCATGAAGACCAGAAAAGTGTAGCTTACGAAGATCAACAAGACAAATTTAATCTGTTAGACAATGATCCTGATGCAGATGGAGATTTTTATATCGACAAACAACAAAGCAACATTTTGGATCCTGGTTACTTTCATTCTTCAACATGTTGTGATAGTGATCTACCCAGAAACTCGAGAGCACTACTCAAGGGTGGATATGTACAGGACAACAGATTCGCTTTGATGAAACATAGAGCGGAAAAAGACGCATATGAACTTGAACATCTTTCCCTTGGAGATCTACAATGTCAAATGCTTATGAGAAGGTCTGCACACATCCAAAACAAGGATTTTACAGAAGTTGCAGATGAAGCATTAGATAACAGAACTGACTTTGACAGCCGCTTGCCATTTAAGAAGTTACCAATATGGATGAGGCTTGGGGAACCAAATAATTCTGATGTCAATGATATCAAAAAACGGTCAAGACCAGCTCCTCGGATCAATGATTTTTTGTTGTCTAAGAAACACAAATCCTCTAATGCCTCAGTGCGTAGATTACAAGAACCTGACGCAGATTACAGTTCTCTCTCCTCTGCATCCAAGGTGAACTCTGAAATTGCCGAACTTGACGAAGGCTCTGAGAAATTTGAGGAACAAGTAAACCGTGCTTTTTTGGAGTTTCTCAAACATCTTTTTGAAAGCTCTACTCAGCAAAGGAAATACAAGGGGCTTGACAACTGTGAGAGTTTAAGATGTGATGTATGTGGCAGGTCAGTAAGTCTTTATATTACTTTTATTTTTCCTAGTTATTTAACTGTCTTTCTAATAGCAGACACCTCAGTTTGCTTAACATTGCTCACACATGTCCCTTTTAAGATACACGGTATAGTTGTGAAGCTTACCTATCATGGTATTATTTCTTTGCATGCATTTGTTATGAGGCTTGTATATGTAAATTTAAATTTTCAATCATATAGTGCCAAAACTCAACCGTGGAACGGTGGGGGCAGCCAACTTATTTTACTTGTAGTTTAAATTGAAAAGTCAGCTACGATTATAAATTAATGGATTTACTTGGTGTTAATCTTGTATTGATATAAATTAAAGAGGATGTTCTGAGATATGCTTGTCTGTTCTCAGTTGGGAACTTGGGATCATGTTAACTATCGGAGTACATTTTTTGTTGACAGGTGTTTATGTGGTGGTTAGAATGATCATTAATCACGCTCCTGTCTTGTTTGTCATTGTAGTTTGAAGGAGTATAAAGATACACATAGCTTGGCTAAACACGCTCTTAATTATATCAAGATGGATTTAAAAGTGCAGCATTTGGGATTACATAAAGCACTATGTGTGTTAATGGGGTGGAAAGGCACCGTTTCATTGAACAATCCAATGAATCTCCTTCCATTGTCAGAATCTGAACATTTTGCTTTGAAGGAGGATCTCATAATTTGGCCACCAGTTGTTATCGTGCACAATAGTTCTTTCGGAAATAAGGATTTACGGAAGCAACAGATCATTACTATCAGAAAGCTTGATACTCTCCTCGAAGGTTAGTGTTATTACATATGGATGGGAAAATATTTGTTATAGGTATTGTAAGACATTTTATGGGTCATTAAAATTCGTTCACCTGGAGATAATTCTTTCTGACATATCTGTATTGCAAAATGATATTTTTTCACCTTAGAGTACTTTAAAAAAGAGTCGGTGGTGTTCTTTCCGGGCATATTAATGTCTTGGCCTCCTAGAATGATCCAGGACAGTCACAAGTTTTGGGTTTGGTTTGGGAGGTCGTGGGACATTTATTTCTCTTCTTTCTGTCATTATTTTCTCTGGTTTTCTTGTTTACATCTGTTGCAGGTAAAGGTTTTGGTGGAAACAACCACAAAGTGCATATTGGAAATGACCAAGGTGTCATGGTAGTGAAGTTCAACGCCACTCTTTCAGGTCTACATGCGGCTCAGGAGCTCCACAAATTCTATGCTGAAAACAAACATGGGCGGGTTGAGCTTCTACACATCACTCCCAATAGTGGTTGTAGTAACCATGAAGATTCACAAAAGCTACCCCAAATATAGAAGATATCCTATATGGTTATTTGGGAACTGTGGAAGATCTTCCCAAATTGGACTCACATACTAAGAGATGGTCCTTGATTAAGAGCAAAAAGGAACTTCTTGCAACTGCTCTCTAGTTGCAGTGTCCCATGGAGATTGGCTTTGCTATGATCATCTTGTAGTTAGCTTGATACTAGTGCACAAGTGAAAGCCAAACTTCCTTTTGTTTTTTTGTGTTAACAGATGTTGACTGTCCTTTAGTCTGTTGTTAAGAGAATGCTTGGTATTTTTGCAACTTTTTGTCATATAATTTTAATTTTGCAAAATATTTTTTAAATGTCATCATTTTTTAAAAGGGCATTCACATGATTTAAGAGTGTGGTGGAGCTATTTTGTTGTCACAACTATTTTTAAAATGATAGCACAAAAATAGCTAATTCCTAATGAATCTTTACTAAAGTTAATTAAAACAATTAATAATTATTTAAAATAACAGTATCTGTAACTCATTTGCTAAAATGCGCATATTGCTCACGTTAAGCAGTCCATCCATCCACGCCCAAATCCAATCCCACTTTTGTCAATCCCTTTTTCTTCCCCAAATTTGATTCACTCCATCTGCTTTGCCTTTGGGATCGTTATTGACTTTGTTCGGAAGTCTTGTCAGATCTTAAGGTTCGTTCGATCTTCTCTCAATTATGTCTTTACCACGTCTTCTACCGTTCCTGTTTATTTTGACCTAATCTGTAATACTTTCGATCTCAATTTTTGCAGCAACTGTTAGGTTAAGTTTATAATGTTTTCTTACTGATTTTGTAAGATTTGATTCGTTTTTGTTTATTATTTGTAGGAAAGATGTATAGTAATTTTAAGGAGCAGGCGATTGAGTATGTGAAGCAAGCTGTGCAAGAGGATAATGCTGGAAACTACGGAAAAGCGTTTCCGCTGTACATGAACGCACTGAGTATTTCAAAACACATTTGAAGTACGAGAAGAATCCCAAGATTAAAGAAGCGATTACACAGAAATTTACAGAGTATTTAAGGAGGGCTGAGGAGATTCGAGCTGTATTGGATGATGGAGGGACTGGTCATGGTCCGGGTGTGAATGGGGATGCTGCTGTGGCTACGAAGCCGAAGAGTAAAGGTAAGGATGGTGAAGGTGGAGATGGTGAGGATCCAGAGCAAGCTAAGTTGAGATCAGGGTTGAATTCTGCGATTATTAGGGAGAAGCCGAATGTCAAGTGGCATGAAGTGGCTGGGCTTGAGAGTGCTAAGCAGGCTTTGCAAGAAGCTGTTATTCTTCCTGTTAAATTCCCTCAGTTCTTTACTGGTATGTCAGTTTTTAACGTTGACTCTGGTTCATAACGAAATCAGATGCTTTATGAGAGAGATCTAGTTAGGAGATGTTAGTGGTAGGTTTTGATATATTATTTAGCTTGTGTTCAGGCTCTTTAGTAGTACATTACATTAACTTATTGCAAGATTTCATGCTGTTAAACTAAAATGTTATGCAATTTGGATTTGTGTTCTCTGGAATTTTTCATCTAAACCAAGTTCAAATTAAGACACAATAGTAGATGCCAATATATGAATTCTCTTTTAGTTCTTCTACAATCTACATATATGATACAATCGCAAGTGGAGTGCTACCTGAAGGTTTTGACTGTTAATTAGCTATTAGATAACTGTGGAATGTGGATGCAAGAACTTGTGATATTTTATTCAGAAGTGCTTACTGTAATCGCCATGATAAGTAGGCAGGTGATAATTTTTGACAATTTTAAATTTTGATTGCTTGAAACGGTCAATAATTTTATCACTACTTGGCTGGTCCTCACCTTGTTTGGTTATCTACTTGGTCTCATTAGATCCTCTTTATATTGAGTTTAACATGTATATTTTTGATGCTACTAATATAGTTTAAACAAAACAATGCATTAGGTAAAAGACGGCCCTGGAGAGCTTTTTTGTTATATGGTCCTCCAGGTACAGGAAAATCATATTTGGCAAAGGCAGTTGCAACTGAAGCAGACTCAACATTTTTCAGGTTGGCTGTTCTAACCCATTTCCATGAGTTTAGTAGATGTGCACCTATGAAGTGTGTGCTAGTACAGTATGAGTGGATTTCTATGGTTATTCCAGATTCTTCTTCTTGCATGTACGGTGTATCAGCACAACAGCTAAGTTAGATATTAAAATGGAATTAGTTGGCAGTTTCATCGACTGTTTTAGTGTGTATCCTCCTTACTACATGTATTCTGGGTAATTTGGTGATGATCGTTTCTATGGATGATGAATTTTCTCTAAGGTACTACTTTGGCTCTAACAAGTGATGCCATAATTGTACCTTTTGTTGAGTGCAGTATATCTTCCTCAGATTTAGTATCAAAGTGGATGGGTGAAAGTGAAAAACTAGTTTCAAACCTTTTCCAAATGGCTCGTGAGAGTGCGCCATCAATCATCTTTATTGACGAGATAGATTCCTTGTGTGGTCAGCGTGGAGAAGGAAATGAGAGCGAGGCTTCTCGACGCATCAAAACGGAATTGCTTGTGCAAATGCAGGTAATCAAATATGATGCTTGTTAATATTGTTCACTAATTTATGTATATCAAGTTGTCATCATAGAAAGGATTGTGTTAACTATGGTGCTTAAGTTCAGTCACAAATGCTTCAAAATTATCTGCAGGGTGTTGGAAACAATGATCAGAAAGTTCTTGTTCTCGCTGCAACAAACACTCCTTACTCGTTAGATCAGGTAGAACATATTTCAATTATTTATTCTGTTTCCTCGAGGGCTTATTCATGAGAATTGAGATTTTATTTTCATTATTTTTTCGTGCAGGCCATTCGCCGGCGATTTGACAAGCGTATATATATTCCTCTACCAGACTTGAAGGCTCGACAGCATATGTTTAAGGTGCAAAATATTCTAATGTTTCGACATTGTAGTGAATCATATCTTTTGCAATGTGCATATTTTGAATTCCTTTTTACTTTGGTATTTATGTATTTATATAATTGTTAGGTTCATCTTGGAGATACTCCACATAATTTGACTGAGAGTGATTTTGAGTCTCTAGCTCGGAAAAGTGAAGGATATTCTGGTTCAGATGTTGCAGTTTGTGTAAGTGCAATCCTTTTATTTCACCCATTGATTACATTCTATCCTTGTACATACATCGACTTGACAGTCTTCAGGTTCCCTTAAGCCATCATACTTCTTTTGCAGGTGAAGGACGTTCTTTTTGAGCCTGTTCGCAAAACACAGGATGCCATGTTTTTCTATAAGACCCCTGATGGCATGTGGGTTCCATGCGGACCAAAGCAGCCTGGCGCCATTCAAACAACGATGCAGGACCTGGCCTCCAAAGGCCTTGCCGAAAAGGTAATCCTTAAATATATCAGTTGGAATCATGGTTGACTTGCTTCTGTAGTTGGTATCCAGTTAAAACATTGTATGTGGAAATTGGCATCGTAGAAGTGTTCTGGCATTGTTAGGACATATTGACATATATTTTTGAACTTTGATTATGAATGTTATGAAAAAAGTAAACAAGTGACCTCACATAAGATCTATTACAACTTTTTAACTGTTTAAGTTTAATTCAGTTGTGCCATCATTGGTGCCTTAGTATTTGACATGGAAACTGTTGGCTGCTGCAGATTCTTCCACCTCCTATCACTAAGTCAGACTTTGACAAAGTTCTCGCGAGACAAAGGCCAACCGTAAGCAAATCAGACCTTGAAGTCCATGAGAGATTCACAAAAGAATTCGGAGAGGAAGGCTAAGTGGGCGATTCCAAAACTTGTTTCTCACTAGAATATAACTTAATATTTCATGGATTTATCGGGAAAACAAGTACCCACTCCCCTCTATTCAAAAATCAGGAAGTGATGTGCAAAAGTTGTATGCAGTACATGTTGCATTTTGTACAAAACAGTAATGAACAACTTGTGCTTGCCCATTACATTTTCACCATAAAAGTTCTGACTTCAAATTTCCATTTCAAGGCAATGAACGCTTGCTTTGAAATCCCTTCACTGGTACTGCTCAACACCTTGATTTCACAGAACTCGGTTACTCAATATAATTATACCAAACAACAGGGACCAAAACATAATTAATTGAAGTTAGCAGCACCATGTATATAAAAACTCCCTTCCCTTGGAAAACCCTAAAAGCGCACGCTGTCAGTTTTTCAGGTACGTCGTTGGTCCGCCGCTGATACACGCGAAATCCAATTTATTCGCAATTCCTAACTACGATCTGACGTATGATTAATTTTTTGCAGGATTCGCTTCTAAAACCATCTGCTACGAAAATCAAGATAATCGGATATGAGGTATTGTTGATTTACGAGTAAATTGTTAGTGAGGTTTCTGCTTATTTTGATTATATTTCTGCTTTAGTTAGAAAATTATATGCTTGTGCTGGTAAAAAATGTAGGTTGATTTGGTTTGATGAAAATGATTTTAGCATTGATAGTCTGCTACTGGTTTTGATAGCTCAATGTATTGCTAGAAATAATGATTAATTCGCTTGTTATGTCACTTGTGATTCGATAGTTCCCTTCTTTTGATGATGGCTTGATTTCTCATGTGTCAGTAGTCATTGTATACTTTTTAACAATGTTGTTATAGTAGTATGTAACCATTATGGTGTAATTCTTGTAACCATTCTGGTGACATTCTCATGAGATCAAGTTTTTTGTGAACTATGTTTGCTGATTTTTTAATGTATTGTTACAGTAAGCTTCAGAGTGATGCTCTAAGAGAGGCTATTACTGGCATCATGACTGATGCAAAGGAGAAAAAGCGTAACTTCACAGAGACGATTGAGTTACAGATTGGTCTCAAGAATTATGATCCACAAAAGGACAAGCGTTTCAGTGGTTCTGTCAAGCTTCCTCATATTCCCCGTCCCAAAATGAAAATTTGCATGCTTGGAGATGCCCAGCACGTTGAAGAGGCAGAGAAAATTGGTTTGGAATACATGGATGTTGAGGGATTGAAAAAGTTGAACAAGAACAAAAAGCTTGTCAAAGAAGCTTGCTAAGAAGTATCACGCTTTCTTGGCATCAGAAGCTGTCATTAAGCAGATTCCTCGTCTTCTGGGGCCTGGTCTCAACAAAGCAGGTATATATAGGACCTTATTGTGCATGATTTTTTATGCGCATGTTAGTAGGAATATGCATTTTCTTACTGGTTACATGTGCTTTTAAAACAGTTTATTCTGTGCATATCATTGTTAATTGTTCAATTACGAGTCTGATATTGTACCCTTGAATTGGGGATGCAGGAAAGTTCCCTGCCCTTGTTTCTCACCAGGAGTCACTTGAGGCCAAGGTTAATGAGACCAAGGCAATGGTGAAGTTCCAGCTCAAAAAGGTTCTATGCATGGGCGTTGCTGTTGGTAACTGCAGCATGGAGGAAAAGCAAATCTTCCAGAACGTGCAGCTCAGTGTTAACTTCCTAGTCTCACTCCTTAAGAAGAATTGGCAAAATGTAAGTGGTTCCTTAATCATGTAGGATTAACTTGCCATCAAGTTATCCATAATTTCATCCTAATATTTCAATTTTCTTTTTCAGGTTCGGTGTTTATACCTGAAGAGCACTATGGGAAAGCCATACCGCATCTTTTAATTAGTTAGCGACTTTTGTGATTCGCTTCTGATGGAAAGTTATTCAAGTCATACTTTTGAAATTTCCCCTCAAATTTTAGTAATTTTGACTTGCAATGTTTGTTTGTTTTTGAAGCTCGTGATCTTGTCAGATTATTTAAACTATCTCTTCATTTGTGTAATTTTGACTTGCAATGTTTCGTTTGTTTTTGAAGCTCGTGATCTTGTCAGATTATTTAAACTATCTCTTCATTTGTTTTATTCATACCTTGAAAAAGTCATACTTTCTTCATTTGTTTATTCTCAACTTGATGAAGTCAACACCTGCCACGAATAATGAAGTTCAACCTGGAACTTAGCAAAAGTTGAACCTCTTGTTCTTTTAATTAAATTTTTTTGTAGAATGTTCAATCTGTAAACCCTAGTGACCAAATCGTATAATCTTAAAATTTGATTATATCCTTAAACCTGGCGGACACAAATATGCAAAGCCCGATTTGATCAGTAGACTTCACAAGTCTGTCTCAGTCATTCAAATGAATTTCTCAGTATATTATGGCCACACACAATAAGCCAAAAGGCTTCTGCAGTATAAAAAGTATTTTTTTTGATTCAAGGCCGAAGGCCAAAGTACAACACGAGGACTTAAGAGGCTAACAGAGTTAGTCTGACTCAGTCTAGTCTAAAAATAATGAAAAGATAAGCTAAGAACTAGACCGAGTACTTCGCCTCGATCAGTACAAGAATTGTGTATAAAAAAACTGAAAATTAAAAGTCCGACCATAATTATCAGCTGCCGAGAACGCTGTGATAATAAACTGATGAGGACCGTGAACATCTAAAAGATAGTCTCGGACGAAGATCAAATATGGTCTAATTGTATGTGAGCTGGCTACAGGGAGCAGCTTTAATCTGCAAAACTCGGATAATCCAGATGAGGCCCAAAAGACATGGGCCGAAAGCAGATGTGTAAAGCCGAGCGTTGACCGAAACAACAAAGGAGATAGACACGTGCTGGACAGAGAAGCTTGCTACGGAGAAACAAGAAAAGCCACGTGTCTGCAGCTCATGTCATGAACCGACAAGGAAAGCAGCCACCAGACGGCGGCCGAGCAGCCACCAAGGAGCAGCTGCAACAAGGAAGGCAGCCACCATTCGACCAACCGAACGGCCACCTCCAAACGAGACGACCAGCCGAGCAGCCGACCAGCCGACAGAAGCAAACGGCACGACGCAGACGACCAGCCGCGCCGACAAAAACGACGCCATCCATCAAGCCTCAACCACCAGCCATCCAAGGAGCATCCAGGCCACCAACAACCACCGAGGCCGAACAGACGGAGCAAAACGGAGCAAAACGGAGCAGAACCAGCCGGCATCCCCAGCTGGCCAAAGAAACAGAACAAAGCAGACTACCACCGCTGACAAGCAACCGGCACACACAGCCACAACCGTGGAAGACGGCGGCCACAAAAACCAGCAACTTTCTGAGCAACTGGGAGCTAAAGCCTAAACACCAGGACGGGTACACAGAAGGGTAGCGAAGACAGGACAGCAGGGCAAGAACGGTGGCGTTGAACCGGCCACCAGCCGAAGCCGCAAAACCAAATCAGCGGGAGAGGCGGTGAAAAATAGAGATTCGGGAACCGCCGCTACCTAGACGTCCCTCCACAGCACAACATCAAGCTCCCAGCAACACCAAACCCCTAGCATCCAACTTCAAAAGAAGTGGAGGAAGTCGGTGAATGAGAACTTGAGTCGGCGGAAGGGAGCGTTAGAGAGAAGAGGAGAGAGTTATCCACCTCAAAGGTGTTAGAGTTAACAATTTTATTAAGTTAGAGCATACAACATATAAAAAGTTCCAGGTCTACCCGACTGTATGAGTTGTTAGAAACCCAGAGTTGATAAGTTGGCCTGCGGAAAGCTGTGTGAATACAGGACCACTGCAACCACACAGGAAGTGGCTAAAGATTCTAGGCGATGACCAAAAGAGGGGAAGAACCTGCTGAATTATTCTATCTTCACAGGGCCTGTGTTTATTGGCTTCTGGAATACTCTAATAATAGGGGTTCCATCAGTGTCATCACTTGTGACCCTCCATGACCGATTTTTTGACCTCTGTGGCTTCTTGTGCTGTTTGTGGGGCGCAATTGACTTCTTTCTCACTGCTGCTGTGCTCTTCTTTGAAGCTAATCCTGTGGCCACATCAAATGATGTGAGGTCTTCCAGGACATGTTCGAGATCAGGCTGCCCATTAGATTCACTCACAGGAGGGTTCTCATCATCATACTCATCATCATCATTTTCATCACCATCTGAGGACTCTGATGCATCATCAGCACGGATGTGTGATCCTGATTCAATTTCAACAGTTTCAAATCCAGGGGGTAGTTCAAAGTGAGGAAGCTTTCCATCAATGTAATCCTTGAGAATCTGACGAGCAGCTTTTGTTTCATCTGGCAAACCACTAGAACCAAGCCAGCTTCGTGAAGCGCAATAAGCCCTGAGAAGCTCAGCTGCTAGCGGAGGTCTGGACTGAGGCTCATAAGGCTTAGGTTTTGGCAATTTTATGTTGTAAATTTCTTCAATGGCATGTCTTGGCACTCGGTTAGCTACAACTTGCACAGCCTCCCTATGCTCAGTCATCCTGTGGATAGGTAAAACCCCAGAAGCAATCATCTCATACCTAGAGCTGGAAAAGGAAGGGAATACCAGACCAGGGCAATCACATAACATCAACTCATCTGATATAATCAATGTCTGGAAATGCTTCGTCTTTCCTGGAGTTGAAGTAACTCCTGTTCTTTTTTCGCCTACCAAGGCATTGATGGTTGAACTCTTCCCAACATTGGGGTAGCCCACAAATCCAACAACCACGTGCTTACTTACATGCTCATGCGATCGATCTTGTTTAGTTGACTTTGACCTCAACTTTACAATGTTCTCTGCCTCAGCTTGTAGACGGGCTAACAGCTCATCTCGTCCATATATTTTAGTTTCTAAATCCTTGTTTTGCTCGACATTCTGCCTATGCCAAGAGTTTTTCAGTTGTTTACCCTCAAGAGTTGCAGTTGCTGCTTTTGCAGACCAGAATAGAAATAATATGTTATTCTCGTTGAAATACTGGGCCCATTTCCCCCTGCAGAATGGCAAAGCTACAAATTAAAATGATCCAAAATTGAAAAAAGTTAACATAAAAGAATAACCAGGGACATTTACCTTACAGATTGTGGCAAGAGATCCGCCTTATTAATAAGGAGAAGAGTTTCCTTGTGCTCATCAATTTCCCTAGCATAATCCTTCAAAAAAAACCAACCAAAGGACCAATATCAGCACTTCTAAAAGAATTGTGTCCAACATTCATTAAAATTGAATTAGTAAGCGATTAAAATCATGAATATGAAGAATAATGGATTTCAACGAGGAGCCAGATACTATATATTAATACCATCATCTCTAGTAAAGACTGCTGTCACATTATCTTCCCAATGAACTAAGGCTAAAAGACATTCTTATATTTACAAGTTCGAGCAGCTATTTGCGAAATCCTATCACATGTATCGAATACATATAACTCAGGTTTCCCATAAAATGTTGTTTAAGAAATTCAAGAGCCATACATTACCTCCAGGTCAGGGCATCGGTAGAATAGTGGATCACGAGCATCAACTACCATTACTATCTGAGGTGCACCAAGAGAGAAAACGAGATATGTTAGTCCTTATCGACAAACCAATGCGTGACATATATCAGTTCAGAATAGATCATTCATAAACTTAGTACAGCTGGAACCATGATACCAATGGCACATATAGAAGCCAAGACATCCTAAAGATGATCAAAGTAATTTGATTCAAAATGGTAAAACAAAGAACAGTGCGGAGAGTAACAAAGTTTACTACATGCATGTTACCTAGCATTCTTTTTTTACAATCATGTAGCTAAACTAGTGTAGTATGTCAGAGCTAGCTGAGCAATTTGGTGACTGAACAGAACATTGATTAAGTAGATATCTGAACACAAGGGAGAAGAACTTGCACTCTTTTAATTTTGGCATGACTCATTTCTGAAGGGTGTTGAGATAACATACACCAAAATAATGACTCACCAGATCACTGCGCTCAAGAACTCGCCATAGCTGTCTCCAGATATCCAAGTTTTTCTCAAATGGAGTTAGGACAAGCTTCTCATTTTCTTCAAGACTGTCAGAAAAGTATAATACCATGGTAAAGTAAACAAAAATTAGTACAAACCCCACAAACTACAAAACATGTAGGCATATTCGCAAACTTTTAATCAATGATCCGTGAAACTGGAAATCAGTGAAACAACTATTTAATGATCTAAGGCGGACTTCAAATCAATTACATAATCCCATGCCCAGCCCACCTTGTACTATGTCTTCTATTAGTCTACACTTTAAATGTAATATTTCCAAGTCCCATATCCAACCAGTTGAAAGCCAAATAACGACATAAACTTATACTAATATCAGACCTTGCAAGATTCCGCCTCCAAACTAAAAATGACTGCTTCTCATTTGCATCCAACTCATCTGCAGACATTTGGAATGCCACGCTGGCCTAAAGAAAATTAGAGTCACCCAATCAAGATTCAATTCCAAAGCAACAAATTCCAACCTATCCAGACATCAAAAACCACATACCTCCGCGGCACACGGAGGCTGCTAGCATGCAATTCCTCCTCCATCTTTCTATCCTCAGCTGTCAGACTACTTTTCGATCCTTTATCCCTTCATATTACACATCCACAGCAACATATTCAACAATAAATATTCCACAGCTTCCATAACAAATGAGATAAAAATCAAATCAATCAAATCACAAGCAAAATCATCAACTCATCATACAGATTAAAAACGTTAGCCACCGGATGCTCAGACAAAAAGATTCGCTCAGATTCCTCAGCTTGTTCAATCACCGCCTCGATATCAGTAACCTCCGTTACCGACTCTAGAACCTTCCGATTCATCTTATTATACATCCGACCTTTCTCCTTATTCTGCAGCGTCACTTGGTTTAAATGCTTCACCAGCGACCTTCCAAGCATCGTCTTCTCGTTCTTCCCCATCTTCCTACGTACCCGGAAATCGATCGATCGATCGTTCGTTGTCGACGTCGGCTTAAAAACTCAGCCGTTGGATTTTAATATCAACGGCGGAAGCGGTTGATTAGGTTTAGAGAAGTAGCGCGGAAGAGAGATGAATCCTCGGGGTCTATTTGTAAATATATTAAAATTTAGAGTCGGTTTGTGCGGCGTGAGAGTAATTATGCACAAGTTCTGTCTAAAGTGTTATTCTTATGACATCTGATGGCGTTATTATAAATACCTAAGTTTTGACGATTTATTAAACCGAACCGACATTGGCATTCGAATTGAACCGAAAGGCATTGAATAGAATGATTGAACCGATAGGTTGAGATTGTCAGCAAACGAGAGACGGAGACTGAGAGAAACAGACGGCGCCGTCGCTCACGGTTGAAGCGGCTTCCGTTTACGGAGGAGAAGAAAGGTCGTGATTTTAAGGTGGGTTTCGATGAAAACTTCTGTACAAATTGTTAACTGATAATAAATCGATGTGGATTTTTATTTTCGCAATGCTCATTTTTTAAGCAATTTGTGTATTTTGAATGCGACCTAGAAATTGGATTTTGAGAGTTTCGGATCTACCGATCCATAGCAGTGCATAATTTTAGGAATTGTTTAATTGAATTTGATGGAAAATGAGTCGGAAAATTTGACAAAATTTTTATTTTTAATTTAATTTTGATCTAAGTTTGTAGTTCTTTGAGTGTGTTTATGATCTTGATATGTTGGTGTGATTTAATGTTGCACGTGAAGGTGAGAATTCAGAATAGTTTGGTTGATGAGGCGGCAAGGGCAGCATTACCATCAGGGTGGTAGTGCATATGGTGATCAGACGAGGCATGTATCGAGCCAGAGAATGGAATATCCGAAGTCGAGTAGCGGTAATTACCAGAGGCGGGAGCATGGATTGGGTAATGAGAGAGGGCGTGATTATGGTAATGCTAGAGATGAGGAGCAACGTAGGAGTGAGAGAGATGTGTTGAATATGACGAACCCGCATATGATAAATGAAGGCAAGTTTTTAACTTTTGATTGCGTAGATATAGTTCCTGTTGATAGTTTATGGGTAGAATGAAAAGAATTATTTTAGCTAGTTTTGGGTTACAATATTTGTGTTTGTGTAGTTCTTCGTGATGGACTTGAGAAGCCCATCTACGATGATCATCGGTCAGGCTTTCAATCTGGTTTTGGTGATGATCGACATTCCTCGTATCAAACTCGCCAAGAAGCAGATATCCCATATGCAGATGATTCTGTTTCACTCGACTTTGAGAGTATTGAGAACAAGTTCCTGGGTGAGATTATGAACCTAGTCAAGGAACAGAAGGATGCCGAGGATGCGGAATATGCTAGACACAAAGAGGTTAGTTGGGAGATCGAGATTTCTCTATACTATATATATTCTGGATTGCGAGTTTTTTTGTTTCCCTGCATATATCTTCATCTAATCAACATTTTTTCTTCAGAAATTGGACACTATAAACATCCAATATCAAGAACAATTAACAACTCTACGAGAAAACCAAGCCAGTCGGAGAGAAATATTACTCCAGAACGAATCCAATGCACGACAACAACAATACCAGCAGGCAATGGCAGATCAGTATTCACACCACTCCATGCCCGCTAACAATCCTCATAGCTATCACGAACCCTCTCCTGCATCAGATGCTTCTAGATATGCTCACCGACAACAACGTAACCCCACATCCATCAGCAACAACAAAAATAATAAAGACGCATACAATTACAGTCAAAGAGACCATTTTTCAGGCCTTGAAGATCATCATCATCACAGGGCTGAGCCTCAGAACAGATACCATAGTGGACGCGTCTATGATAACAATAGAGGAGGATTCTATTGACCTCACACCATGGGTCTTAATGGCACTTTGTGCGATGTGCCATTACTGTTTACTTCATATATTATAAAACAAAGGAACAGAATTCAGTTTATCTTACATGAGAAAACTTTAGCAGTGAATCAGTGTCATGCAATAATTGTTACATTTTCTTGGTCTTGGCATATAGCTGAAAGGATGTTGAGTGCACGAGACATCAATGTAGGCTGTGGCCTGTTGGTCAAGGAGTTAAAGACCTCTGCAATAGCAAGGACAGTCCTTCCCATGCAAGTTAGGTCTGCAGATGGAGATGGGTACTAAATTCAAAATGATCAACCAACCACCAACTAAAAGAAGCCAGATGCATCGAAAATAAAAATAGGGTAAAATAGGGAAAAAGTGGTGGAAATGAACTTGCAAACAATGCCCTAAAATTGAGGTTGTTTCAAACCGGATAGCTTTGAACTTTTTGTGCATTTTTAGAGATTGTTAGTACAAAATATATAAAGTTGTGATCATGCAAAACGGACAGCACATCCACCACGACATCTCCAAATCCTCTTGAAACCCACACTCCAACAAACTCTCAAAAACCCTTTAACCTCTCAAACCGCATTTTCCAACCACCTCAAAAGATGAACTCCACCACCTTCGCAGCCATCCTTCTCCTCATCGCCGCCTACATCAAACTCGACCCTTTTAACCATAGTGCAATTGCCGACTTCCCTAACTTCCAAACCTTCCCAGTCGACATGCCACCATGGTCCGACATCCCCACAAACATCCGGGACCCACAAAACCTCCTCCGCAAATCCCAAATCAAATTCCACAACCAAGTTCAAGGTCCCGAATCTGTAGCTTTTGATTCACTCGGACGTGGACCCTATACCGGCGTTGCTGACGGTCGCGTTGTGTTTTGGAACGGTCAACGATGGTCAACGTTTGCGTACACTTCGGATAATAGAACTGCTGAGGTTTGTGGTTGGAAGGATTCAGTTATGGGGTATTTGAAGGATGAGCATGTTTGTGGTAGGCCGTTAGGAATTAGGTTTGATAAGAGGAGTGGTGATATGTACATTGCTGATGCTTATTTAGGGCTGTGTAAGGTCGGGCCAGAAGGCGGATTGGCGACTCGGGTGGCGATAGAGGCTGAAGGAGTGGAGTTTAGGTTTGTGAATGATTTGGATATCGATGAGGATGGGAATGTTTACTTTACGGATAGCAGCATAAACTATCAAAGAAGGTTGTGATTGATTGAGAAACATCGAAAGTTTGTTATCTAACGGAAATAATCATGCAACTTCAAATTTGAGTGGTACCTTTTTCTTGTAGGAATTATATGCAGCTGGTGTTTTCTGGTGAGAGCACGGGAAGAGTACTGAAATATGATCCTGTTGCGAAGAGGACGACAGTGCTTCTTAGAGATGTGATGTTTCCAAATGGATTATCTTTGAGCAAGGATGGACGGTTCTTCGTATTCAGTCAAGCATCTGGCAGGTCACTTTAGTTCTTAATTTATCGTTAATGTCGGTTTTTATTGATATTCTGATTGGTGCAATCATTTTGGGATTTTGTGTTGTAGATTGACAAGGTATTGGTTGAAAGGGGAAAAGGCAGGGAGGTCGGAATTATTTGCCAATCTGCCAGGGTCACCGGACAATGTAAGGGTGAATGAGAAAGGGGAGTTTTGGGTGGCAATACATAGTTTCCACACCAGGATAATCCATTTTTCTGCATTTCACCCAACATATCGCAAATTCATTCTGAAGCTTCCAGTATCAGCCAAGTTGCAGTTCTTATTTCACCAGATGAGTCTTCCTGGTGCAATAGCAGTGAAGTATAGTGCAAACGGCGAGCTTCTTCAGATACTGGAAGATTCAGGAGGTAAAGTTGTGAAACTTTTGAGTGAAGTGCATGAGAGGAATTAGGAGAGAGGGACACGCGCCTCACGCGCCTGTCTTCTTAGTGGAATTTTGAAGTTCAGATCTGAAAAATGAGCACGCAGATTAGGGTTTCAGAGGGATTGAAACCACAGGAGGTTGAAGGAGAGACGAATGGGGGGGAAAGTAAAGGAGGTGGTAATGCTCCTTTGCTTGTCGGTCCGAATGGGGAGAAATCTCAGACGTTTGGGGATAAGGCGAAACTTTTTTGGGAGCAGAAAAACATAGAAAATAGGTCAGCAAATGCGGGAGTGGCTACTACGTTTCATCAGGAATTATATGGGGCGGATGAGGTGGAATTCTCGGAAGAAGATTGGGAGGATTTGGCAGAGGATTGGAGCAATACTCTCGTGGGGTTGTTTTTTGGTTCCCGACCTTCTTTGGGTAAGGTCACGGGGTTTGTTAGGGCTCGTTGGGGAGATGCAAGTACAGTGTCGGTTGCTCAAGCTGATCTGGGTATTTTCTTCTTCAAATTCAAGTCGGCAGAAGAGAGAGATAGGGTGATTGACCAGGGCCCGTGGACGTTTGACAACCGTCCGCTGGTTCTGCAACTTTGGTCTCCGGATGAAGTCTATTCTTTGGATAATGTGGCGTCGCTCCCGGTCTGGGTGAGGTTTCCACGCCTCGCGGCTCATTTGAGAAGATCGGATGCGCTAAGCCGGATTGCTAGTTTGATTGGAAGTCCCTTGAGAACTGATGGGTTTACGAGAGGGAAGACAAAATTAATGTATGCCAGGGTGTTGGTAGAGGTGTTTGCGGCTCGGGACCTAAAGCATGTGATCTCCATCAAAGGGCCAAATGGGGTGTCAGTGGTGCAAAAAGTGGAGTATGATTGGCTCCCTCCTAGGTGTCAGCACTGTCAAGTCTTTGGGCACAATGCACAGAGTTGCAAATGGCCACGAGTTGAGGTGGAATCAGTGGGAGAAGAGGAGGACAAAGGTTTGTTTGAACCTCAGGAAAATGAAGGATTGGAGAATCAGGAAAGGGATGGAAATCAGCAGAGAAACAAAACTTCGATAGGAGAGAATGAGGAATCCTTCGTGTCGAAGGTTCCTGAGACGCAAGAGGAGTCTTATGTGTCGGAAACTCATGTTTTGCTAGGAGAGGGGGCAGTACAAAACGAAATCATGTCGAGTCTGAACAAGGAGGTCATCAGTAGAGAGGAAGATGAGGAGGAACAACCTTTTGTGGAAGTTAGGAAAAAAGGGAAAGGTAAAGGTAAGAAAAAGAAGAAAGCGCAGCAGTTATCGCAAGAATCAGACATGAATTTAATGTTGAAAAATTTCCTTCGTCGCCCAAAGGGAGAAAAAATTGGTGCGAAATCAGCTCCTCATAAATGATGAGCATCGCCAGTTGGAATGTGAGGGGGGTGAATCACCCTTCAAAGCAAGAAGAGGTTCGTGTCTTAATCAGCAAGTTTAATGTAGGCTTTATAGGTGTTCTTGAGGCAAAAGTGAAAGAGGAAGAGTCTAAGGTAGTTCGGAGGAGGTGCGCTCCTTCATCAACATGGGAGGAGTTTAGCTATTCAAACCCTAGGAATGGCAGAGGTAGAATGCTGATTATGTGGGATAGTAGTGTGTTTAAAGTGGAGATTGTGTTTGCAGATGATCAGTTAGTTGTTTGCAACACTTTGTGGAATGGAAGAAGTTTTTTTGTGGCCTTTGTTTACGCGTTTAATAGAAGTTCAGATAGGAAGACTCTTTGGGAGAGCTTAAGAAGCTATGTTGGTAACTACAATAGACCTTGGTTAGTGTGCGGTGATTTTAACTGTCTTTTGGATGCTTGCGAGAAATTGAATGGAGTTCCAGTGAGGGATATCGACACTAGGGAACTAAGGGACCTAGTGAAATCGACGCAGTTATTTGACATGAGGGCTTCTGGTCCTTGGTTCACTTGGAATGATAGGCAGATGGGAGATAACAGGATTTGGTGTAAGCTTGATAGAGTTTTGGTGAACTCTGAATTCTGTAGTCTGTTTCCTACGGCATCATGTGTGTTTTTAAATAATGGAATCTCGGATCATAGCCCAGCAGTGGTTAAATTTGGGTCGGTAAGATGGAGGAAGAATTGGTTTAGATTCCAGACTTTTTGGACATTATCTGAAAAATTTGAGGCGTGCTTAGAGAAGAATTGGAGGAAAGGAGCTCGAATCTGTTTCATGTTCAATCAAATCTTAAGAGACTTAAGAATGTTTATAGAGGAGTTTAAGGACCTCAGCGGAGATATGAACAAGAGGGTCGAAAAAGGAAGAAAAGAGTTGGAAGCTATTCAAAAGTGCATGGACAGTAATACTGTGATTCGGCTTGATGGAAAGGGAAAAAATTGCAGGAGGAATTCAGGAGATTACTGAGGTATCAATTTATTTTCAACTGTCAGCGGGCGCGCATAAATTGGGCCAAAGAGGGAGATCTTAACTCTAAATATTTTCATAATGTGGTGAAAGGTCGTCGGAATTCAAATAGGATATATTCCATAAGACTTGAAGATGGTAGAATCTCTGAGGATAAATCAGATATTCAGAGGAAGTTTGTGAAGTTCTTCAAGAATTTATTTTCGAGCTCAGGAGATAGAAGAGAGCCTATTGTGGATAGATTATTCGATGACAGGCCTAAGATTGTGACAGAAGATTGCATAAGTTTGGCGCGGGATGTTTCTATGAACGAAGTCGCTGAGGTTATCAAAAGTCTCCCAAAATCAAAAGCGGCAGGTCCGGATGGATATAACGCTGAATTCTTTAAGGCTGCTTGGAGAAAAGTGGGGAATGAGTTGTTTCAGGCGATTGCTCAGTTTTTTAGGGATGGGGTGATGCCCACAGGTGTTAACTCAGCTTATATAACTCTCATTCCAAAGAACAAGAATCCAGAATGCCCGGGAGATTTTAGGCCAATCAGCTGCTGTAATGTGTTGTATAAGATTATTTCTGGAATATTAGCAAACAGGCTTAAGAGGTGTCTGCCGAGCATTATCGACCTTTCCCAGTCAGCTTTTGTTGCGGGCAGAAATATTACTCATAATATTTGTCTGGCCCAAGAGCTAGTTGCAGGGTATAACAGGAAGAACATAAGTAAGAGGTGCATGTTAAAGTTAGACATTCGCAAAGCATACGATACTGTGGATTGGAACTTTTTGAAAAGAGTCTTGAGTTTGTTTGGTTTTCCTGTTATTTTCATTAAATGGATAATGGCGTGTGTCACTACAGCAAGGTTCTCCCTTATGATAAATGGTGAGTTGATTGACTACTTTCAGAGTTCAAGGGGCCTGAGACAGGGGGACCCGCTATCCCCTTTTTTATTTACATTGGTGATGGAAGTGATGGCGAGGAGGCTAAACTGCTTAGCTGAAGAACATGGCTTTAAATTCCACCGAGGTGTAAGCGTGTCAAGTTGAATCATCTTATCTTTGCTGATGATGTGCTGATTTTTGCGGCCCCTTCCCTGATAACATTCAGAGAATCAAAGGAGCTCTTCAGAACTTTTCTGATTGGTCTGGGTTGAGTTTTAGTTTCGAGAAGTCAGAGTTTTTCTTTGGCGGCGTTTCTCAGGATTTGCAAGATTCTTTGGCAGGATTGCAGGGGTTAAGGTGGGTAAATTGCCTATTTTATACCTGGGGGTGCCTCTGGATGCCAAAGGGTTGTCCTTAAAGTGTTACAAGCCAATTATTGATAAGATGGTTAGTAAAATCTTGTCTTGGAGTGCCAAGTGCTTGTCATATGCTGGGAGACTAGTATTGGTGAAGCATGTGTTGACTCACGTGAGCTCATATTGGATGAGGAGTCTGATTTTGCCAAAAGGAGTTTTGAAGAGGATTACGAGTATATGTCGTAGTTACCTGTGGTCGGGTAAGAGCACGGGCCGTAGGAGTTTGGTGTGTTGGGAGGTGGTGACCCTTAAGAAGAAGCAGGAGGTTTAGGGATTAAAAAACTGACAGAATTTAACAAAGCTCTTATGCTGACACATATATGGGATCTGCAATTAAAAAGGGAAAGTTTGTGGACTAGATGGATGACTAGCTACTATTGTAAGGAATCGAGTATCTGGGACATCGTGGAGAAGAGTCATCACACATGGAGGATGAAATCAATTCTGAGATTAAGAGAAGCGGCTCTAAAATGCATTGACTTAGGGGTAGATGGATCTTGTTCGTGGAGAGGGCAGAAGAACCAATTCTCTGTCAAAGGGTCATATGACTTGTTGGTTGGAGGAGGGAGGAACTTGCCGTGGACAGATGTTGTTTGGAATTCTGTTTCTCACCCGAAACACAGTTTTTGTGTTGGCTGGCCATTAAAGAAAGACTCCCTACCAAAGACCGGCTAGGGATGGGGGGAGAGGAAGTAATGTGGCGGTGTAAGAGAGAATCAGAAAATATTGACCATGTTTTCTTTCATGTTCTAAGATGCAGGTTTTGAACAATTGCTTGGCTGGGTTCAGACATCATAATATGTTCCAAACTTGGAAGGAGTTGCTGGCTTGGATTTTAAGACACAAATGGAGGAGCAAGAAAGAAAAGACTCTTACTCTGTTCACTATCAACGCAGCAACTTTTGAGATTTGGAAGAATCGGAATGATCTGATATTTAAAGAAAGATGCTATGGTGAGAGGCAGATTTTGGAGAGAGTGAAAAGAATGATTGATTTTAAGAGGGACACGTGAATGGGGTTTGACGAGCTTGATCTGAGGCTAAGATTGTCTTGTGTTTTTTAGGAGTTAGTTGGTTAATGTTTTGGTGTAAATTGTTCAGGTGTTAGTTGGTTAGTGTTTGGTGTAACATGTCTTTACTCAGGGTGTGTTTTCTTTATGGTGTCACTCTGGTTTTAGGGGCGTCTTGCCTTTTTTTGGTAGGCTGTGTTTGGGTGTTTTGTCTTGTGTCCTGTAATTCCTCTTTTGATAGAATACACACATATATTCTTCAAAAAAAAGAAGAAAGGTATGTTGCTAGTTATTATATATTAAGTTACATATTACAACTTGGACGTGGTTTGATTTACTCTTTGGTCATTTGGTGGTTAGTATAATAAAAATGAATGTTTCAGTTCAACTGTTTCTGGTTTCTCAACGTCTTTCAACATCCATGCATATTTGATTATTGATAGCTTTTGTACTTCGAGTTTTATTTATGCGAAAGAAAACTGGAGCAAAAACTCTTAATTGGTGATTCCGTGAACATCCATCCTTTAGAATTTTTTATGTTCAAACTAAAATACTTAAATGGTCAATGAGGTATACTACTGAATTGTATCACGGTAAAGTCTAAGCTACCCAGAATTCACAAGTATAACTAAGATACAGAGGGGCTCACCTCACCTATATGCCAGTGGGATTCCCTATATGTTATGATTTAAATAAATGAGTAATTGAGAGAGCTGACTTTATATTTTTTCTGTATACAATTTACGAATACATGAGCAGTATATGATAATGTAACAATAGTTATACTGGCACAGCTCTGAGTGGCTTGATGGCAATCTAGAGATACCACAATACAGAGTACTTTGTTGTTTCCTGGCTGCTATGTGCTTTATTATAGTACGTGACACAACCGTCCCACTTGTTATTGGATCTAAATCTGAAACTCTTTGATGCCTTCAAAAGGAAATTATTTATGAGCGAATCCCCTAATTAATGGGGAGATCACATTGATAAGTATATCTCTGAATCTGATATCCTAATTACTTTGGATGAATAATGTACACTTTAAGAATCAACTATTATTGGTGTATCTGCAACGCTGTGCCTGTGACTACCACTCTTGCTTTTAGATAATATTCATTGCTGTATATTAATAGTGGCAGCTGGTCGAGGCTATTTATTTTTCTAATAAATGAGATGTCTTCTAGTAATAATTTAAGTTTGCTCCCCTCTTCATACCAATTACAATGTATATGCTCTCTTCATACGTATACCACTGTTGTTATATTTCACATGAGGTTGTATGTATGATGTTTCCACAGAGTATAAAATGTCAACGAGGAGGTGATGGACTTCAAAAATGTTGAGAGGGTCAGAATATTTTTGGGGTCTGGGAAGGGGTCATCACCGGCTCTCCAACCAGCCCCACCTTAGAAGCAGAAACTTACATCCACATGTGGCCAAAAGTTGCATAGGTTAATACTGCAGCCCCACTATTATTAATTGTTGAATTCTTTTTTTCTTTGGGTGGTGCTGGCTTGGTGAGAATTTTAAGATAATAGAAGATTCTGTCAAACTTAGTATGCCAAGTCATAAAACTAGATGTTCATTGGTTGGTATTCTCCCATGTTCTCTGCTGGATTTTCTCCATAAGCTAAGTTTTTTGCATAGTACTTATAAATCCACATATCTATTGATGTTCACCAATAGCTTTAACTTGTTTCTTCTGGTCAACTGACATTAGTTATACCAAGTCGATTTTCCTGATTGTATGTTAACAGGTCATTTTATCACGCTACTCCGTTCAGATTATAATGTGGTTATGATTACCATTTTGATTTACAATGATTCATGACACATGAGGCCTTTCTGGATTGCATGTTTTAATGTCAACTGGACACTGATAGTGGTGACTGGTTTTTGACAACTAGAGAGGAGGTGAGTTGCATGCTGATGTTTGAAACTTTGTACTTTCTCAGTGGGGTGATCTGCTTTCAGGTTAAAATGCATGAACGTGCTAATCTTTTTGTCCACATGTTTCATAAGCTTGAATTAGAAAAGTCAGGCTGACATACAACTTGTTAATTTTTATACAAAAGGTGAAAAGGGTGTGTCATTTAATCTGGTTTCAGTTAGATCAGATCGTAGTACAAGATGCCAAAACTCCTATTTAGTTTTCATAAAGTTGAGTATTTCTGAACTAACTGGATTGAACGTCATGAGTTGTTAACCTGAAAGAGCCCGGAAATGTCTTCTAGTGACATAAATTAATTTATGGTTTAACTGGACTTGAATAACTCATTCTTAATTTTTACGGTATACTGTCATGTGACACTGATGCTTTTATAGTTTTGAATACAGGTCGCAATTAGTATAACTGAATTTCAATAATGGCAGTCGGCATGCCGGCCAGAGGCACTTGTGGAATGGTAATTTGGTTCAAAAGCTTTACCTATTCCTGATTTTCGTTCCTTGTGAGTTGCAGTTTATGAGTCATTATTAGTTTATTTTATTACATGTGGGAAATTTTGGATTTTGTCTATTCACCAAAAGCAAATTGCTGGTCAAATGAGGCTGTTTCGTTACTCTAATATTAAATCAACTTGAGACATGTCCAAAACTTCAGAGAATAACATGGACTGGAAATTCACCGTTACAAGACCATAAAAAGAAAACCTGTCCGAGCAAATGTATGATTTTCACTGTAGAATTCCTTGTGAAATTATTAAGCTTTTGACAGTCTTTCAACTGAAATTGGTTTGCCTTCGTGATTCATGCAGTTGTACTGCCATGCTGTAACTACCTTTCTGCAGCTAGGTTGCAATGTTTTCAATTTGCATACACCGTTTAGAATAAAATTAGCACATGGTGGTACTGATTGAAGAGTATTTTTCACCAGAGCGGAGAGATAATAAGCTGGGTGAGTAATGCTCAAATATACTATTCATAAATGTTGAATTAAAAAGAGTTCTCTTTTTTTCAGGATGAAAGATCTTTTGAAGTAGATACTGAGTTTCTTCAGTTGATTAGTGCTCATTGCTAATACCTTTGTTGATATCTCTGACAGATGTTAGCCTCCTCTTTGTCACCTTAGTTCTATAACACCACACCTCAAAGGCCTCTGTCAGATCAGGATACCCTATGTGCTCATTTGCTAACCATTCAGTCAAAATCTCTGCCTGGTCATCAGACGGCAATGCTAGAATTATTGAAACAAAAGCAGACTCTAATGATTGCCATAGCTCATCGTCTACTCGAAATCCGCCAGCTTTGTCCTCTTCGTCACAAGCTGATGATGAGTCGAGCAGAGGTTTGGTGTTCCTGATAAATGGAAGCCAGAGCTTCACCATGTGTAGCCGTTGAGCTGGTGGTAGCATGACTGTGCCATATCCGATAGTCTCCAGTACTTTGCTTGTTATTTCTGCAATTTTGAAGCTTATCTCTGCGTGCGCTGGCTGCTGGCTTGCTTGTTTTACCAATTGGAGTATGTTTTCAGAAGACTCCATCCATTTCATGACAAGGTCTTTCATAATTTCAAGCTTCATCATAATCTGACATGCCCATGATAAATCTGATACATGCGATAGGAATAACTGCATTTTGCCTCCTTTGCATATGGCAGAATTTTCCATATCGGAGACTGAAGCTTCAACAAAATGGCAATATCTGGATATCAGTTTTTGAATACAATCCCTAACCTCACCTCTGATCTCCTCATCAACTGTTATAATTGGAGAATCATCATCTTCAGTAAGCATGTACTCCAGCTGCTCTTGTGCAGTGGATTTGATATCCTTCATGGTTGATGGGGGAGAGGAAGTGGCAAATCGTGTGGTAGACAAAAACATTTTCCTGACTGACATTGGGTTGACAGGCTGGAGACGAGCTAGAACCCGTTCAGCTTGAGGTCCCATCCTTGGAATACATTTCAGAATTTCGTCTTCCTCGGACTCCTCCCATGGAACAGCTTCTATGTAATTTATACATGCGAGGACAATCAGCGGGCAACTCAGCTCAACGGCCACTCTTAGGATGCCTATTGCATTTCTGACACCGAGGCGCATGTCATCAGATAAATCAGTCTTATCAATATAGAATAAGCGTAACAGGTTGACGTGATAGTCAAGGTCAGATTCTAGGCAGTGAACTTCCACACAATGCCTCGAGTCCAGGATCTGCATTGTAGGCCAGTTCTCTGAGAGGCGATCACTAAAATACTTACTTTTGGCCTTGAGAATCTCTGAGTGGCAGTATATCCAATCATCACGGCCTTCTTGTGTTCTCAGTCTCACAACTACATCACTGCTTGGCCTGTCACCAAAAATCGGAGCCCTTGTTTCACCAACCTGATTCATCCAAGTACAGAATGAGGATGGTGGGAGAATGAAAGATGACAACAGAATTGAAACATGAAAGTAAAAACAACCAGAGGACAGATATCACAAACTCACAGGTGACTCCATTTCAGAATCAGGCTAAGGACCGTCTCTATCAAACATTTTCCACCTGCCAAGTCGCAAAAGATTTACAGTTATGTTATCAGAAGGAAAAATCAGACCACAAGCTCGGGAAGAGATGTATGTTGATAACTGTTACAGTAAAAGAATTGGGGAATCACACGAACACTCAGAGACATCTGCCATGATGCAACTGATTTTGACATCTAACAAACTAGATGTGGGCAACTAACTACCACTTGCACACTGACCATATAACAGTTGGAGAAAGAGCTGGAAATAGTCTTTCAGGATGGAAAGAAAAATGATATTTTGAATGCAAAAGATTTGTGGGGTTGCAGAGTGGTTCGTTTAGATATCAAGCATTAACCGCAACAATAAGTTGCTGGTAAAGAACCCTAGCTTCTTTTCACACCATTTTAAGTCCATCTGCCTACATTCAGATACAAACATGGTTCTATTCTGAAGGACTCCACTGATTTACAATTCAGTGATCCTGATTAGTATTACGAGATCAACAATACCCAGGTGAGTGTCAGTGATTCAAAGCCTTAGGAATGCACATTCAGGCACACAATCAGATCCCAGGACACTTATATTGTTTCTACCCCTCAATCTCAGGGAATGGAGAGGAGCTCAGCTCACAGGAAAATAAGCGACATTTTGATTTTTATACCAGATATTTATGACTGGAATCTACAAAGGGGGAAAAGTGGACACAGCACACAATAAACAAACCAGCTCAACAATAACACATCTTATGAAACCTATGACCGGCAATAAATGACTAGTAAACTTTGAAGATTCTATCAAGAGTTACCATACCTCTGTATCCTTTCTCCCTCCTGTTTGATAAGATTTGATGCACAAGCAGGAGCAAACACTGGGAGCAACTCTATTCTTCTTGAGCTTCTCTTATTTCTCTCTCTTGAAACGTCACTCTTAGTTTCTGTAATAAAGTTGGATGAAGATCAGAAGATATGTGTTGTTTTTGTTTTCTGTGTAGTGCTCCTGAATCCTAATCTACTTGTTGTAATTTAGTCCCAATTCCTGGACCACAATTGGGCAAAGGCATTGCAAGTGGGCTTTTGTTTATCCATGTAGCTGTTTCATGCAGGTCACAGTCTTGAGTCTCCCCCAACCCAATATCATACCTCATACACCATTCTAATTGGATGCCACTTTTTTTGTTTACATAATCCCACATTTGCAATCAAATGGCTATGCTTTGGTTGGCTGATCTCTTTGTCTTTCTATCCAGAAATCACCTGTTTACATCAGCTTCTTGGCTTGCAGCAGCTGCTGTCCGTCCAGCCTGCTGCTGCTTCGCTGACTCACTCCACGCCTCTTTGTCATACGTCTCCACGTGGCTGCTGGCTGCTTCCATGTTTCATCCATCGAGCTGTCACCATTTGCATCTTCCACGGCGTTATTACGATGTTCGTAGTACTGAGCGAGGCAAATGGCTCGTTTAACACTCCTCTTTATTTTCATATATTTATGTTATCTCGAGTCAGGCTAAATTTTATTTAGCTTTTAAAGTCCTCGTGTTGTACTCTTTGGGCTTCTGCCCGTTTCTATCAAAAAAAAAACTCCAAATTTCAACCTTCAGAATGACATGTCAAGCATTGATTGAAACTTATATAGAAAATGTGTGACAGCTAGGTTTGTTTAATAAGGAACCTAACATTAATGCAACTTGGTACTTGGCTTACAGTTGCTTTCATTGTATTGCAACTTGACTCATTCCATACCCTACAATGTTTTCCAACTTTCATTCCTCCCAAAGGCCACTCTAATTACTAGATGCTTTCAACTTGATGCATTTCATTTCACCAAAAGTCTTTACAAACTCAAGTTTGAAAACTTCATGAATGCTTCTGTATCCTTCTTTAAAACTGTTGGGAAACTGATAGTAGCATCTTGTTGACCAGTGGGCAACTGGGGATATGAATGTTGAATGCTTAGACAATCCATCATTCTATGGATCATTTTTCACGTGCGTTTTGGATTTCACTGCATTGGGTACATGTGAACCAATCTTTCCATTTTAATTATCATATTTATTTGCTATAAAATCAATTACCAATAATAAATCTCAATAATTTCATTGCTCATAGAGACATTGCCTATTTATTAAATATCATTAGTACCAAATCAAATCTGCATTATTGATATTGCAAATCAAATGTCAGAATCTAAAGTTATAATTGGATATTCATTGGCTTTATGTACTGCCCATTTCAAACCCTAAACCCTATTGATCTCCTTTGATTTCCTTCCATTTCAAACCCTAAACCCTCACCCTATTATCCAAATTAAATAGTAAAAAGATTCAAAAAATCTATTCTTATTTTAGTCTTCTTCAAAAATCAGAAAATTGTCTTTACTAAAATGTTTTTAAGAAAAAAGGCATTTCTATTTTCTTACATTAAATTAAATCAATCTATTAATGTCTTCTACCAAATCTTGAAATTGTCTATTTTTAACGCACAAATCAACCGCGTTAAGTAACTAAATCCTAATCCAAAAACACGCTTAATCCGAAACCTTTCATTCACTTCTCATCCAAAACGCTGCCGTTTAACCCATCTTCTTCATCACTATATCTCCGAATCTACTCCAACCTCAAACCCTAATCCCCAATCTCTCCAAGTTTCAATCTTTTCAAATTTCAATGTCAACCCCTCAACTCAACGGCGCTTACTACGGCCCATCAGTCCTCCCACCACCACAACCACACCGCCGCCACCACCGCTCCTCATCCTCCTCCTGCTGTTGTAACCCCTTCGCTTGTCTCTGCAAGTGCGTCTTTAACCTCATCTGTAAACTCATCTGCTTTGTCTTAATCCTATTCGGCATCGCAGTCCTCATCCTCTGGCTCATCTTCCGACCCAATCTACTCAAATTCCACATCAACAATGCTGCGTTAACCCAATTTGATTACAGCAATACCACGCTCAAATACGATCTCGCACTCAACGCTTCCGTCCGTAACCCTAACTCCAGAATCGGGATATACTACGATGATTTCCAAGTTGACGCCTTTTATAATCTTCAACGGTTTAGTACAGTAAATGTGACACCTTTTACCAGGGGCATAAGAACACGTCTGATTTTGAAATGAGGTTTACAGGGCAGCAAGTGGTTGTGTTTGATGATGTATTTGGAATGTTTGAGAAGGATAAGAATGATGGGGTGTTTGAATTTGAGCTGAGGATGAGGTTGAGAATGAGGTTTAAGTTGATTAAGCTGTTGGGGATTAGGGTTGGGAAGTTTAAAGGGAAGGTGTATTGTGGTCTGAAAGTGCCGCTGAATGCAAATGGAGTTGCGTTTGATGGGGCTAAACAATGTGTTATTTCTTATGTTTAGAGTTGTTCTTCATTTTTGTATGATATTATGTTTTTCACATTGGGGATATTCGTATCTCTGCATTTAGTTTGTTGAATTGGAATACTGATTTTTACATGATCTGTTTATTGATATGGAATTCTTACATTTGTTCTCTATAGCTGAGTGGCTTGTATTTTTGACTTTTGATTTGGTGCGTTCTGAAATTGTGAGGTAATAATAGGTTTACGCATTTGAATGCAGACTATATGGACAAATTGCTAGCAAATCATTTGCTTTACGCAAAAATAGTTACAGATCAACTCTTCAGTATATTGTTGAAGTAGTTAAACGTTTTGAATACTTCAAAGATATAGATTTTTTACATGATTTCACAGGAGTATTTAGTTTGCTCTTGTTTTCAAACTCTGTGATAAGTTTGATACTACATGGGATTTTTTACATGATTTCACTGGAGTATTAGTTTGCTCTTGTTTTCAGACAATTCGGTCACTTTCTCGCAACTCTGCAGGTTCACAACAAGGAACGTTAGAACTTAGAACTACAATATTATGAAAATGATACATATAATAAGTTATAGTTTTACTGATACAGACAATATGTCAGTAGTTTATTAAAAATGAATATTATGTCAGTAAATGTATTTTACAAATCACAGATTCAAGAAGGAGATACTCAGGATCAGGACCATTGCTCCTTGTGCACTTAACGAGGCTTAAATTCAATCTGGGTAGTTGGTACCCAATTTATGTAGCAAGTAAATACACTACCATAAATTAACATAATTATTTATCCTTAAAAATGTTTTGGTAATAAATCAATTCAAGAATGTGTTTGTTAATTTGCTATATCCATTTCCTTCCTAATGTACTAATACTTGGGCCGGCCCGTTTTGACCCGTATATATTAGGGTTCACTTAACAACTACAGGGCAGCTGCTGCAGAGTACACAACTCCGATCAACTTCAACTGATTTCCGGAGCGTTGATCACCATTTCAAGGTTGGGTTTACTCTACTGCTGTTTAATTTTAGTACATATTTTCTGTTAAAGTTACAGTTTTGTTAGATTAAGATGATTGATTGTTGTCTGGAAATCAGATGAGTCAGATAGGAAGTGCCCAAAGTTTGAATCTTTTTATGTTGTAAGCTTACTTTCTGGTCTTGAGATGTAGGAATGTTGTGTTTGAAGTAGATATCATTTGATTTCTTAGCATCAGTGTGTTTGTTTATCACAATGATTGTGTCCAGTTGCTTGTAGTTTTATTATAGGAAATGGGGTTGGTATGTATTTGTTGTTAATATGTTTTAATTATACGCGGCGATACAGCAAGAAGCTTGCTTGTTTGAGCGAAATTGTAGACTTGTAGTTACACGGTAATTATGTTATATGTAAAGTGGCAAGGTGCATGCTAGTTTGCGGAAGTACTAACTATTTGTTTGTATGTGTGGTCGATCTATAAGAGGGTATTGTTGAAATAACAATCAACGGAGAAGGATGGGTTTATCTGGAGAAAGTAAGTTAGTTTGCGTCACTGGTGCTTCAGGCTACATTGCTTCATGGATGGTAAGCTCTTGCTCCAGCGTGGCTACACTGTTAATGCCACTGTTCGCAGCATCAAGGACACGAAGAAAGTAGCCCACCTGCTTGCACTTGATGGTGCTGATGAAAGGTTACATCTTTTTGAAGCGGATTTGGTTAAAGAAGGGTCCTTTGATTCTGCTGTTCAAGGATGTGTAGGGGTTTTCCATACTGCATCTCCGGTTCTTGTTAATGTGACTGATCCACAGACAGAGCTGATCGATCCAGCAGTCAATGGGACTCTCAATGTTCTCAAATCGTGTGCGAAAGTTCCATCAATTAAGAGAGTTGTTATAACGTCTTCGATATCCTCAGTGATATTCAATGGTAAGCCGTTGACATCTGACGTGGTTGTCGATGAGAGTTGGTATTCTGATGCAATTTACTGCAGGGAATCAAAGCTGTGGTATAAACTTTCAAAAACATTGGCCGAAGAGGCTGCTTTAAAATTCGCCAAAGAGCACAACTTGGATCTGATCACTATCCATCCCGGGTTTGTGATTGGTCCGCCACTACAAGAAATTATGAACGTCACTGTGGAGTTGATTGTCAATCACGCAAAAGGAACTCAAAAACTTGGAACTGGTTATCACAGGTTTATAGATGTTAGAGATGTAGCTGCTGCTCACATTCAAGCATTCGAGATTCCTGCAGCAAATGGAAGATACATTTTAGTTGAGAAGGTCACTCACTCATCCGAGGTTACAAAGATTTTGCGTGAACTGTACCCTTCATTAAAAGTTCCATCAGAGTGGGATGATGATAAACCCTCTGAGGGCCCTTACAGTATTTCAAAAGAAAGAGCTAAGACCCTTGGTATCGAGTTCATTCCTGTGGAAGTAAGCATCAGAGACACTATTGAGAAATGTTCCGTAAGTGTCTAAGCGATTACTATTTTAGATTACTAATAAAAATATGGCTGTAGTGTTGAAAAAAATCCAACCTCTACTATCTCAAGTATATCAGACCTTTGTCAGCATTTTTATCCTCAAAATTGTTCTGTTTATGTATTTCTGCATTCTCTTTGTATCTGCATCCTCAGTATCAGTGTTCAAAAAACCGAAAAGCGGTAAAAGGCGAAAATGGTCATAGGCGAAAAGCGAGAGGCGAGGGGCGAAAATCGCTCGCCTTTCGGATAAAAATAATAATTGTGATATTTAATATAAAATTATATGACAATGTATTTAAAATTAAAATAAATAATAAATTTAATTTAAAATGAGTTAGCAGACTTCGTATAAAGTTTAAATTAATAAAATTTTTAAAGGAAAGTGAATCGGAAGTTTGGGTAAGTGAATCTGATGTTTGGAAACCCTATCTTTAACCCAAAACGACACCGTTTCAATTAAAAACACTAAGAGATCCAAGAGGCGACTCAAGCGAGAGGCGAAGAAGCGGCTGCCAAGGCGTCAAAGGCGACCGCCTCTTAGATCAAGCTCGCCTCAAGCCCCCAGAGGCGTTTTCCTCATCGCCCGAACGCCTAGGCGAGAGGCGCTCGCCTAGGCGACGCCTTTTTGAACACTGCTCAGTATCTTAAGCTTCAAACAGCTATTCGAATGCTAGGCTGATAAAATATCACTTCTTGGCAGCCTGACCAAAGTTTATAATTTTGTTAGCAATTGGAAAAGCAACTTTGATCAATTCAGCTTGCTCTTCTTAATGCAGCAGATCTTTAAATGTTAGGCTAGCTGATCCTACCAGTGTAACATGTTTTCTTAGCATGCCCTTGGTTTTGGAAAATTGGTGAATGCGTATATAGTAAATCTCATGGCAAATAGCACTCCCACATCATGAGTGTAGATTCTCTCCTTTTTCACCGCATACAAATATATTCCCCTTTTACTCCATTAATTATACAACTACACTAGTAAAAGAATAAAGAGATGATCAAAGTTATCTATCCTTAGCTGGCCAACTTTCTTGACTTGCTTAGGTGTTCAATGAAGTGGGTTAAGCATAAAAACCAACCCTATATAAAGGAGCTTTATTTGTGTCTTAAAAGGTTCACATCCACTTTCTGCAGCTAAACAAGCATAAAATGTGTTCATGGTAAGGAGGAGTGTCTCTCTTTAGTTGCTGCTCATCTCTTTATGCTCATACCTCCTCCTTTTGAGGGAATTTTCCCATTTCAAAAGATTGTCTGAACCATTCCCCTCATATACCAATGAAACCATAATCAATCATGCTATTCAATAGTGCCTTCTTAGTCACATGCATACTTATTGCACATATGCAGATTGAAATGGCTAAATTTTTCTAATAACCAGATGAAACTTTACCCTACATCGACTGATTGAAATGTCATCTTCACATTTTACTTTCTCTCTAAGTAAAAAAGATACAACTTTGCCTCTTTAAGGTTTAAAGAGAAGATGCCCTAGCCCTAGCTAATTTGATTCATAAGTTATTCTTTGATTTTAGCTTTCGCTTGATTGCTTTAATTTTGATTTGAAAACTTAATCTTTACCACACCTTTTCTATTTGCTTTAATCCCCTAAAGGTGAGAATGTAGGAAAAGTTGTGCTTTTGAGTAGAATGCAATGCATATAACATGAAAAGTAGTGATATCTTTTGGCGTTTATTAGAGCATATTAATGTACCAAAAGTTAAGAAAAGTTGCCTCTCCTTTTGCAAAACTATCCTTATTAATTATGCCTTGCGGATGATCATAGCCTCATTTTTACCTTTAGTGCATTCCCAACATTCAATTATTTAAAATGATGCACTACTTATATTACATGCGCTTTATGATCCTCAGTAGTATAATAGTGTGTGAAATTATAAAGCTTCTGTTCAAATCTTTTGTAATCTATATACTTTAGGGTTTCCCAATGTTACACACCAAGAGGCACGGTACATTTTATTTATTAAAATGAAAACACAATTATACCTATTTGTGTACTATGCTTTCAAAATCATAAATTATAGATATGTTGAGTAGCTTGGTTATCACATGAAGAACTCCTTGCAAGGGAGCGCAAAATATATGGATGCTCCATGGAACCCTAATATAATAACATTGAATGGGTCGAAGAAAGTAAAATAAACAAAACTGCAAAATTTTACCAAGGGGATTGTAGTATATACATTGTTCAACCGATTAACATGATAACTTGTAAACATTTTCGACACACCAATCTAAATTGTCTTTTGGGTTCAAGTAAACCAAACTAGATTAGAGCCAAATGTAACCTGCTAGAAAGCAATCATCTGTGTATCACTCGAGTCATATGCCAATTAAAACTAAAGCTAAAGTCCTTGAACCATCTTGAAAACCACCCTTTTATCCACTAAGTCGAGTATCCCAATTTCATCTATTAACTGATCTTCAGTATTGCCATCGTCATGCACTGAGATATTCAAGTCCAAATCCAAGGACACACAAGTGCTGATATCCTCTAAGTTAAGACGAGCAACATTAGAAATATGTTTATAATCATATTTCCCACCATGGAGATCTGAAATCATGGTAGGAGATGATGCCCTTGATCTATAACTGAAACTCTCGCAACTCAAGATTACTATAGCATCACAGAGGCTTACTTCCTTCCCAACGGATGTCGTGATTTTTCCTCTTTCGATCACCTTCTTGATACCCAACTGAGAAGAATAGTCTGCTTGTTCAATATCCTCAATAAGAAAAACCCTACGCGGATCAATTGACACTTCCTCTCCAAATCGTTCAATGTAGCTACAACTTTGCTCATCCCTACCTCTCTTGTTATTCAACGAATTTTCGGTTGAATCTGCTCTTGAGTTAGAAAAGTTACTTAAAGAAATGGACACAAATTTGGTATAAGATCCAAAAACAACCCTAGCCAATTCACGGGCTATTTTCCCTTTCCCATCTGCATCCACACCCTGGAAATAAAACCACGTGTCGTACTTCTTCTCTTCATTGCATTGCCACTTTCCTTTCCTTTTTAACCTGCCAGACATGCTTTGTAATACAGTGCTAACGATCTCCGGGATTATATCCTTCTGCCAAGGTACCTTGATCTCTAAGGCACTGCATATCTTCTTCAAATCATCCACATTGAGCTCCTCAGATTTACTATCGGACTGAGTCCTATATGATTCCATTGCATCACTAGATAAGGGTGAGTTGGGATAAGAGAAGGACTTCGAATTCAAAGGATAGCCGCGCTCAGAAATATTGAAGCTGTGCTTATTAGCAACTGACATTGACCACAATTTACGGTCTGTTGGCAGGCAATAAGAGGTCCTATGATGGTTTAAGTAATATGCAGAAGTTGATGCTGAAGGTGAAAGCACTGAAGAGTAAATCATAGTGTTATCCGATGAGCACAAGTGATCAGATAATGAAAAATGTTGCTTGTTGAGTGTTGTGCACTTTGAATTCCTTTTCTTGCACGGATCAGCCACTACAACACCACAATCCTGCATGCATATATAGAATAAAGTTTCTCACAATTTCAACTGATATTGTATCCTAACTAATGTAATTTTAAAAGCCTTACTATATGTTTTTCCATACCTGATCAACTGAAGTTGTGTTTTTGATCTCATCCTTGCATTGTTGAAGCCATTTAGGGAGTGTTGAAGTAGTATCCTTCGAGTACTGATTGCTTTTGCTGGTGATATTACTATACTGATGTAGGTTTTGTAAGTCACCAATACTGTGGCTATAAGCAACATTTGTCACTAATTAGAATGTAAATAATAGCTTAGAAAAGTTAATTCCATCCAAAACTAGGTCTATTTAATAAATATTAAGATCAAGAGTGTTTACTTGCACTCTAATATATTAATACCTTTCAGTGTTTAGCCTTAAGGCCAAGTTGTCCATACCAATATTAACTGCATGAAGATCCAAAAGACTCTGAATTGAAGGATGGACATCCGTGCATTTTTTATAGGTTTGGAAAGAAGCCACTCCCATGATCCATACCCTTGGATATGAAGCAGCCAATTTCCCAATCTCCATGACCATATGCTCAAGAGGATGATAGCCACGGTCAACATTTCTCACTTTATGTTGATGAACGGTAACACTACAATTGCTTTCGATCCAAGAATCAGAAATCCATTTGAAGTCTCCGAAGAATAATATCAAACCACTGTTACTCAGACCAGAGTCGTACACAAGGCTCCGTATCTCTGCAAGCTTTTGCTCAACCTCTTCTTTAGAGAGATTTGGAAAATTGTGGGAAGGTAGATTAGTGAACTTCACATCTTTTAGAATCTCAGGAACATCCTTGTTCTCAAACCGAACCTTCACTCCTTCAATCACATATTCAACCGAAGCAGCACTCTCTCCTACGACTATTATGTTCCTTTTACTTGCGATCGCCATGCTCTCGATGACTTTGGATACATCAATAGACGCACCAATTATTAGTGTTTTATCTCCAGTTTGAAACAAAGAGCTGGTAGCAGTAGTATTGGTGGGCCTCGAATGTTTATTTTCCTTAGTAGTTTTCGAACATATCTCTAGAGTTACAACTTGCTCTACGTTTGCTTTTACTTCAGTACTTGAAAAATCAGCTTCCCTCATAACCCTGCTTACACTAGGATCATCCAATATGGAAATAATTAGTTGTTCCAACTCTATCTTAACAGCCAACAGCGGCTGCTGTTGGGTATCAGCTGATCCACGTCTCTGATGAGCCTGTGCCCTCTTGAAGGCGGCTATCAAGGCATTGGATATGGAAGGGTGAGGATGAGAGTGATGGCCCAACAACGGGTTGGATGAAGAAGTTGGAAGACGGTTTAACGCCACGTTAAAACATAGTTCTAAGGCCTTACACTGAAGAGGGTGAGAATGAGATTGGAGACAAGCTGTTCGGAGCAGGCCTGATGACGATGAAAGCATGGCGCTGGCCACATGTAGAGGTGTTACTTGAGCATGTCCGCGCCTTCTGGCAAGAGTCACTGATTGTTTGATTATCGTTGCCGCGTCATTACTCAGTGCTTGATGCACTGTGCAACCTCCCGCTCTCATGGTTGTAACTGACGCAAAACACCCTGAAACACAAATTGATTTTTCTTTGGAACTGAATCAAACGGTAACTGACTTCAAAATAGTGTCTGATGTGCTGGTTAACAATAAATTTTGAGGACTGGTAGTCTCTGTATGTAACCTACTGACTACTAACTGAAGAGGTAAGAGAGAGGATTTAAGAGATAGAGAATGATTTGGAGAGAGATGAAGCTGTATTTAAAGAGAGATCAGGTTGGGAGTTATGCCTTCCTTGCAGGTCAGAATTCATATATGTCGTGTAAAGTGGAATGCATGTGCCAGCCAAATCATTTACTTAGCCAAGCTCTGAAAACTTTTTCTGATAAATTTCATTTATTGTGCATTATTTGTCAATCAAAGATAGATATGGTTTAAAATGTACAAACACTCTAGTGGGTCTACTCCTTTGCTGCAGAAGAATGTAGGAGAATATATATAGGCATTGCCATTAGGCCCTGGGCTGAAAAAAGCCCATGGGCCGGCCCGAAGCCCATCCAAGCCCAGCCCTGTCGAGCCCATCCAAAGCCCGATCGAAGCCCAGCCTTATATCGGATAGGCCGGGCTTGGGCTTCATCCTCGGGCTTTGGGCTCGGCCCACCGGCCCGACCTATTGGCCCATCTCGCAAAGCCCGACCTTACCGTACTAATATTTCGAACAATAGAATAGTGGAATAAATATAAAAAAGGTCATACTATATAATATATTTTACAAACTCTTTAAATTCAACATTTATATGAATTTATTTGTATATTCTTATTTTCTAAATTAATATTTTTTCTATTGAAGTCGTATTATCTCAATATATTTAAAGATATATTCATTTGTTCTCTGAACTTTATCTGATTCTGTTATAATAAACCTTAAAAATACAATAAAAATGAGTTAAAAAATAATAATGTGACATAAAAAATATCTTTTTAAAATTGTATTTCAATTATTATGTATTTTTTATTATTTAAAAATTATTTAAAAATTATATTTTAATTAAGATTTGAAATTTGAACGGGCTTGTGGGCTGGGCTCGGGCTTCATTATTTTTACCAAGCCCGGCCCGGCCCGGCCCGATGAATAGTGATAGGCCGTAAATATTAGGGTCGGGCCGGGCTCGGGCTTCAAGTTTTGGGCCGGGCCGGGCTGGACCGGGCCGAATGGCATTGCCTAAATATATATGAGTTGTGTACTTACATATGTTTATCCATAAACCCTACACCCATAACTCTCATATAAAGTTTGTATGAAACAAAATCTTGGGATGATCTCAAGTTATTGACCCAAAACGAAACACACTATTGTTGAATCGTTTGATAAAGAATATGTCGTCACATTTACCTATATAAAGCAAACAGCACTATTACTGCAAATGAAACTCCATCAATCTTATCAATGAATCATCTTAGTGGGATTTGAAAAGCACCAACGGATCAGCAAGTTTAAGAACAACTATTGGGGAAGCAGGACGATTGATTATCACCCTCTTTTCCCATATTTTAGAGTTCAAACTTAAACATTTCAAGTTTATTCTTTTTCATTTACCAACCAATGTTTCATCTCTGCAGTACCAACCAAATGAAATTAGATGCTACGATGAACCTGATGTATCTTCGCTGTGTAGAACCTCGCAAATTTTGAGATATCACTACCGTACATGCATACGTTACAGGTGTCCCATACATAACTACTACAAGTCAGTTTTGGTTATCTTCAGATCCAATCTTGCTACTGCATAGAAAGGTGGACTCTATGTTACCACAGGCCAGTTCAAGAGATGAATACCCCATAAAAGGAAAAACACAGTTGAATCCACCAAATCCCACATTTGATCGTAAGTGCATACATTGTTCTTAAACAAGAAGCGAGATATATGTATATATATATTTTTATATCCTCAATAGTGTAAATCAATTTTTTTTTCTAACTAACATTGTCTTTCAATTATTTTTCCTTATATTTCAACAATGAATATACTCTGATGATGCTTAGGTTGATCTTAAACAGTTTGAAATGAAAAGCAACAACGATCTAATGTGTGTTTTGATTATATGCCACCATATATGAGGCTTGTTTGAGTTTTAATGTCGCCATAATTAATGCAAAGCGTTGCTTTTACAAAAAAAGAAAAAGGGAGAAACAAGCATACAAGAACTTATGTAATTTGCAAGATTAAGGCTCAAGCTTCACCTTCTATCTGATTTCGAGATAAAGTCAGATCGTACGATTTTATTCAGTAGAAAAGCCACACCCGACTAGAAGTGATATATATTAGATAAAATATAGTTGAATATAGAAAAAACTAATCAAGTTAATGAATAATTTTGCTTCAGTTCACTAGCTAGCTTTGCTCATATATATACAGACTGGATTGAAACATGTAACCCTTATTTAAGATCATTATCTTTGAGGTTATACTTTGCATCTATTTAAATATATAGTTGCAGTTATTGATCATTATAACCTCATAATCCAATATCCCAATATATGACGTGGTAGCATAACACAGTTATCATTAGATAATGTATTTATAAAATTAATAAATTGATGATCCGATCGTCGATCAGTCTTCAGTCAAAAAGGTTGTCAATCTTTTGATGGCCTCAAAAGAAATGAATGGGCACAAAAGCAAGGAAGCCAAGCAATTGAGTGCGAAGTGTGTAATAGTGTTTGTTGTCACTGTACATATAAATGGTGCTACAAAAGAAGTGTTTGAATGCAAGAAAGGAATAAAAACCACCTCCTTAAAAAGATGATCATCTCTTCTTCTTAACTTCCTTTTCTTTTTCATTTCATCATCATGATCTTCTTCTCTCATCGCCATCAGTACATAGCATCACAGAATTTAAACGCATTATTGGTGTATGTGAAAGCATAAAGAAGCCACGATAAAACACAGTTTCATTGATAGTATTTCTTGTTTGGAAAACATCAAAATTTGTGTCCAAAGTGATCTTAGTGTCATCACTTTTTCCTCCTTTCACTATCAACATGACTCTTTAGACTATTCCATTAGGGTTTCAAATAAATGGCCTTTCGTATCTAAGAGATCTTAAACTGAAGAAGGGTGTAACATTATAGGAGCTCACATGTAGACTACGGATTTACGAAATTAATCTTATCTTGATATTCAAAATGGTATCTCTCATTTACAGTGATTTATGCTTCCACAACTCAGAGTCTCCCCCCAATAAATAGAGAAGATGCATTTATGTCCTCTAAAGGAACGATCAAACACCTGAGACACCTTTTACATACCCAAATAATTTTATCAAACCTAAGTTGAAGTTGATTCACACACAAAAAGGGGGAGAAGCCCTCTTTTCTGATCAACCATAGCTAAACATTCCCAACACATACATCACCAACGCCTTAAATATGCAAACATACAACTAGATCTGACCATATAATAATTCTGTTCTCTTAAACAATGTATTCTTTCGCCAAAAGAGAAGCACTAACTCATACAAACTTGCTAAAGGAACAATCACAATAAAAGCAAATTATGGCATTATCTACTCAAAAGTGACTCGAATTTGCACATTTTAGGGTACATATTCATACTAAGCATCCTTCAACTTAATCTAGACGTAACCATATGTATGAAAACAATAAACCAACCATAAACACCTAGTTAATCATGACAAGTGATGATTTAGCATTACAATTAGATATACACTAGACAAGTTAATGCTTGATGAGAACTGAACCTAATTATTTGGGTGGCTAACACAAGGCTTTTTGCTAGCTTTAAGAAAATATGATCATCTGAAATACGAAAAAAGGTACCTCAATTTTCAAATGTTTGCGGATAATATATATAACGGAATATCTTTCATCACAGGTTCAGTACCTTTACTAGCTTTCTCCAAAAGTTCCATAGCAATGTTGTTATAAATGGCTAGCTAGTGTTAGTGGTGTGCTTGGAAAGGGGTACGTGAATCATATAACATGGGTTTTATTATATGAAAATTCCAAACTTATTTTAAACACACAGTCAGGTATCCCTTAGATTTTCCGTACAAATATACTCCTTGCTGGTATTGTCTCAATTGGTACAAGTCTAAAGCTCTAACTACACCTAACAGAAAACTAGGTACTTTGACGAGCCCAATGTAAAATTGGGCCTTACAAGTACGTTTTTTCTATCAATCAATAACGGCCCAAAGAAAAGTGTCCTTGGCCCAACATGTTGAACTGACCTTATCATTGAGCATGAGTCATCAGCCCATCTCATCATCGAGACGGCGCCGTTTTTTGGATTCCATTCAGATAGTTGTTGCTATGGCTCCGATCGATCGGATGGCTTCGGGATCGTCAGCTCGTTTGAATTCAGGCTCCCAAGGTTTCGATTTCGCCTCTGATGATAACCTCTGCTCTTACGACGATTTCAATTCCCACGACGGAATCAGCAACGGAACAACAACCCACGCTGTTGAAAAGGTTTTGATCATTTTTCCGATAAGCGATAGATTGATTTGGATTAGGGAGTTTCGAATTCTAGGGTTAGGTTAACCAGTTGTTGATTTGTATTGTGATTTTTAGTGAATGAGTTGAATTTATCCTTGATTTTGATGGAGTAAGAATACTGTATTTACCAGTTTTATTGATTGTTGCAAGGATATGATACATGGTATGGTTCGAGCTGGTTGAGTCTTGTGAATGTTCGCTCGTCTTTTCTTTGCATATGTTAACTACAGTGCTTCACCGGGTTTGTTTCTTTGCTGTTATGATTTTAGTTCCTATGATACATTACTTGATTTGTGAATTAACAATTAGTAGTTACTTACTAGTGGTGTATGCTGTGTTTTTTCAAGCAGGATTTGCAGAAAAGCAGAATGATGAGATCATCTTTCATACCTGCACCCGTCTATAATCAGCCTGAAGACTCTTTAAGCCAAGAAGTGATCAATGTGGTGGAAAGGGTTATGAAAAAGAATTCGGACAATATTTTACGATTCTTAGAGGGAATCAGTTCGCGTTTGTCTCAGTTGGAACTGTACTGCTACAATGTTGACAAATCAGTTGCAGAAATGCGCTCTGAGCTGGTACGCGACCATGAGGAGGTGGATTTAAAACTCAAGACAATTGATAATAACATTGGAGAGGTTGGATTCCGTTCTTTCTAATTACAATTCCAGGATTCATGTCTAATATAAAAATGGATGAATTGTTATGGCTGTATGTTATTAAGCTGCACTTTTTATGATTGTCAGCGGTGTTTTATTTGTAAATTTTCTTTGCCAAAAAATTGATAGTAAGAAAAGTTACGATCTTTATTTAATTTTTTGCGCACCAGGTCCAACGATCTATGAAAATTCTGAGAGACAACCAAGAACTAGCGGAGACCCACAAAGAACTTGCCAAACTTCATCTTGCACAAAGGGAGTCCGGGAATTCCAACCATTCTCAACCGAATGAGGAGAGGCCTTCAACGACTGCCATTGAGCCTCAAACAGTAGCAGATTCATCTGATGCTCTTAATCAGAAATTGGCCCTGGCCCAGCCTCATCAAATACCACCTTCACCATCATCACACCCATCTAGAGTCACGGACCCATCAAGGCCAATTTTACCACCTGCTCTTCTCAAGCCCAACCTCAAAATGTACCTTAACAGCATCACTATTATGAACCTCCTAGTCAAATGCCCGCACAAGCCCAACTACCTCAGGATCATCAATATGCCACTCCTGACTCTCAGTATCGCCATATGCAAGATGTGTCTAGAGTGCCTCCTCAGCCATTGCAAGCTAACATCAATCAGGCTCTACCTCCATTTCAAGCCAAGTTCCCTCAATACCAGCTGCAATAGCCTCACCAGTCTCAGCAGTTGCATCCACAGCCACTGCAACAGCCTCTAACTCCTACTAAAATTAAGACTCACTCTGGACTAGTGTACCCATCCTACCAAGTAAGTCGGCCAGCCAGCCCAGCTCCACCAGACACAATTCCTGGTAACATGGCTGCATACATGCAATTTTCAGGTGTTCCTCAACCTGGGAAAAAGAGTGCAGAAGCTACAATGTATGGCTACAGGGAGCGACCTATTCAGCGGCAGCCTTCTACGCCACAGATGAAGGGTAACTTTGGAGCTCATACAAATTGTGGATACGCTAACATAAGTTCCCACCCTGCTTACACTCCTGCAAGTAGTCACTTGTATGGAAATGATGAAGGACCCTACACCCCTGCAACTTCATTTCTCTCGAGGACGTTACCGTCAAAACCACACCACCCATGATCCAAACCAGTCACAGTTTGTGAGAAATCATCCATACAGTGACCTGGTTGAGAAATTAGTGAACATGGGTTTCAGAGGAGACCATGCCATCAACGTGATTCAAATGATGGAAGATAGCGGATTGCCTGTAGAGTGTAGACTTCAATTCTGTCCTTGACATGAGTGCACAGTCCTCGGGGAGTTCCCTTGGAGGGTGGTCCCGCTAACTTTCCCAGGTCTTTTTAGCCAGCTTTAGATTTTCTCCTCACAAGGGATGTCTGTCACATCGAATGGTTCCAGGTCAGCACCAGTCTTGAATAAGATACCTCTACTGTATTATATCAATGTGCCAGTACCCCCAGTATGGCAGTATGTGTATACTGGAGTGTGAATTTTCTTCAGTTGTAGTCATCTTTCTGTAGATCAATGAAGTAAATGCTTAGGCCTCAGAGTGTGCCCCTTTTCTATATACGCACTCTGTCGTGGCCAATCTAACCGTCAAATCCTCTTAATGCATTCTTGTCCGCGCTTTGATGAAGGCTTACGAGTATATGCACAGTACTTGTTTATAAAGTTCTATTGTGTTCACTAAGCAAGCTATCACTTGGTTCATTCATATGAGGACTCAGTTGTGGTAAATGAGATTTGAGCCATTCACGGTGTGATTTCACTCTGCAAATGTCTTTCAGCTGAAAATCGATACAAGCATGAAACCCATCACTGCTAGTCTTATTTCACATGTCCTTAATGCATGAGCTAGTCAAATGTCCCGAATAATGCACATACCAGCTTGTACGTAATAATGCACTTATGCACCTCCTTTTGTAATTTTAATGAATGCGTATTTAAGGCGTTAATAGTCACGGTGAGCACACTCTAACACGAGCTTCACGTACGTATTCTTGCTGAGACTCCCAGAAAGCCACACGCCCTGAATTACGGGCCACAACCCCACACGACATAACAAACAGGTCGAAAAGTAAACATTGGACCTTGCCATTTCGGATTGGTTTTTGATTTTGTGGGGGCAGTATATTGACTTATGGGACAAGCAGCCTAAGGCATGAAACTTCCAACGCTTATTGTTCATTTTTTTGACTTGCGTGGTCACCACATTGTTCTCAATTGTTAGAAAAATGAGCTCATTATTTCACAAAACTTTATTCACAAGTCTAAATGTCATTTAGTTAAAAGTGTTGTTAGACGTATAGAGAATCAGTGTTTATTCGAATTTCCAAATTTAATCACATATCAAAAATGAGATCAAAAGGGGACGGATGAGTGCCAAGTATAAAGGATGTTTGGTAATTCATATTGAAACTATCAAAATACTCTTGACCATAAAAAGATCTAAAAATACAAGTGACTTTAGTGACATTTTTATCTTTTTAACTACTCGATGCGTATGATATTTCTTTTTACTTAATGCACAAAGTGGATAAGATTTTACAAAAAAAAGCTTGCAAATTAGTTGTAATCTTATGGATAGAAATGCCACATTCAATTTTTATAAACGTGATGTGTTTAGCACTTACCAATTTAGAATTTGATTAGTAATCCTAGTACGCTGGATGTGAGCTAGGTTTCCACTGAAACTAAGCATATGTCATCAAATGATCTCATCTGTCATTCTCATCCATTTTTGTAGACATCCCAAACTTGACATTGAAAGTTAAAACATTGACTTTGGATATTGGAGAAGATCCGTATCTTCTTGTTAACGTCAAGTGATCATCCGGGCTGCTTCTCAACCTAAACAAAGACCAAATTTGACTTTGATCTCACTCTTGACTAAACATGCATCCAACTCAAATGCATGATTTCAATTTTTTGTTCAGTAGTAATTTTGTATCATATAAAATTATGTCGTTTTAATTTGTAAAATATAAATTAGAGACTAAACAGTTGTAGTTATTATTCTTATCGTTGATACAGATTTTTTTATTTAAAATCTTCATTTAAATTTTTATTCAAAACTCAGTCTAATTTAAGCTCAGTCAAAGTAACTTTAAAAATTAAATTTCCAATAATTAAATGCATTTATCGTCAAATGTAAAATATATTCAAATTATGTTTGAATTAATTGACCAGACCTAAGCTTAACCTGCATTTTTTTAATAATCATAATATTAAATTGAATGACAGACTGACACTGTTTAGTTTAGGAAGCATTTGAATATATTATTTTTTTATAGAAAATTATAGTATAAACTCTGGTTTATCCTGCAAAATGACATAATATTTTTTATAAATATTCCATAAAAATAAATTTCTCTTAATATTTTCATATTTTTTCCATAATTACAATAATCCAAAAAACAAGATAAAATAATCCCTTCCATTCCATATCCACAATCCAAATTTCCTTAAATACTCAATAATTAATTTGATTTTATTACATTACTAGAATTATCCCAATACCTATCCATAAACCTAAATTCCCATATTTACATCCATGTCCCTCGTCTTCTACATCCCACCACATCAACCCCTTTACACTTCAACTATATAAACTCCCACACACCGTTTCACTTCCTCAAAACCCCACCAAACCCTTCTCCAAGTTCATTCATTCTTTAACACAAAATCTTCTCACAATGTCGGTCAACGCCAAGTCGTGGACATTCCGGTGCGACGACAACGAGGAACAACAAATTAACCACAAAACGCAGCCGCTTACCGTTAGAACGGTGCGTTCCATGCTTATGTCTAACATTGACGACTCGGACAAGAGACTTACGATTCCGTTAGCTCACGGAGATCCGTCTGCTTTTCCGTGTTTTCACACGGCACGTGCGGCGGAAGATGCGTTAGTTGACGCCGTTAGATCCGCTAAGTTTAACGGCTATTCCTCCGCCACTGGGCTCATCCAGGCCCGAAGGTATCTCTCTTTTTTATTCATTTTTCCATTTTCGCGCTCGATATTTATTATTTAAAATACAAATTTTTTAAAGACTTACTATAACTGAAAATTTGATATTAGATTTATTTATCTATTTGAGTGTATAAATAAAATAGCCGACAGAGGTAGGCCTGGCACTAGTCGGGTTTTTAGTAAAAAAAGTTAAACCCGTACCCGACCCGAGTAGTAAATTTCGGGTTCGGGTTTATAGATTTTAAAAAAAGTTAAACCCGTACCCGTACCCGACCCGCGTATTTTGAATAAATAAATATTATAAATAAATAAATAAAATGGATTTAAAAATATTATAAATAAATAAAAAATGAATAAAATCATAGAATAAGATTCATAAACTGTTATTTAGTCCATTTGAGCAAATAGTAATAATTTGAGCAAAAAAATAAACATGTTGTGTATATCAAATAGTATTATGAATATATAAATATGTATTTATATGCATAATGCGGATTTGCGGGTTTGATTAAAAATTATATATTAAACCCGTACCCGAACCCGCAGTGTCCAAAACCCGACCCGAACCCGCGAAATTTTTTCGGGTTTGCGGGGTTGAGTGCGGGTTTGCGGGTTCGTGTGCCACCCCTAGACAGAGGCGGCCGATGTAATGACGAGGATTACTTATCTGCCACGTGGATGTATAAATATTTCCTTTTTAGTGTCTGGTTTCTTCCGGTGTCATACATTTGAAACAATAAGAAGCCATATAATGTCGAAACAGTGTCGTTTTGACGTTACAGGCGTAGACCGAGTCCAGTAATGCAGTGAACATGTGTGTCGAGTCATTCATTTTGTATGAATTTGCTGGCGACAATCTGAATGAGTCTTTTTAAAAAGGGTTGGTGCATGTGGGGTTCTTGTTCTTGGATGAAGTGTTTTTGGTCAACATTGTATTTGACAAAATAGCACGTGGAGATATTTATAAGTGCTGCCGCACAAAGCTTGTATCTTAGTGAGTTTCCAGTTTTTGTTTGCTTAAATTTTAAATTATATTATCAATGTTTTGGGGAAGAAAAACTCATATATTCCGATTTCCGACAGGAATCTATTTGTGATATGAATTTTGGTATGAAGGGTATTTTGGTAAAAGGACATTTAGTATGTGATGATATTGTTTGTTGGGCCGTGAATGGGAAGCTTGATTTGGAAATGAGGCCCAGCTCCAGTATTTTGGGAGGCAAAGTTTAGGGGTTGGGAGTTTCCAACTGTTTTTCAAATATATGGTTATAGAGATTTTGATTTTTGATGTATGTGATTCAGGGCAGTGGCTGGGCACTTATCTAGGGATCTTCCATACGAGCTGACACCCGAGGATGTGTACCTGACTGTAGGATGTACACAGGCTATTGAGATTACTTTGAGGACTTTACAAGCTCTCCGTCCGAAGGCCAACATACTGTTTCCCAAGCCAGGGTATCCGTACTATGAAGTTTGTGCTGAGTTTATAAAGCTTGATGTCAAACATTTCAATCTTCTGCCTGAAAAGGGGTGGGAGGTTGATTTGAACATGGTTGAGTCTTTAGTTGATGAGAACACGATGGCTATAGTTCTGATTAATCCGGGTAATCCTTGCGGAAATGTTTTCACATCCCAACATTTGAAAAAGGTAATCATTTAAAAATTTGCAACTAAATTTTATTTTAGTTTTTAGTGATTATTTTTCATTTATTTTTGTTCATGGGTTATTAGGTAGCTGAGTTGGCAAGGAAGCTTGGGATTATGATCATTGCGGATGAGGTTTATGGTCATCTTGTATTTGGATCCACCCCATTTGTGCCTATAGGAAAATTCGGGTCTATAGCCCCTATTCTCACTCTCAGTTCTATTTCCAAAAGATGGGTTGTTCCAGGTTGGAGACTTGGATGGATTGTCACTTCCGATCCCAATGGTGTATTTGAAGAAACTGGGTACTAATCAAATATTGTTGCAACTTAGTAACTCGACTGTGTAGCTTACTGCTGTAGATACAAGTTACAACTATAATATAACTGAGTGTATCCATCGCAGATTGTGAAGGCCTTAAAGAAGCAGTTTGATATAGCTTCAGACCCTGCAACTTTCATTCAGGTATGTGGAGCGCACATTGACTGCTAACTTCCTATTGCCATATCGCTCTGTTTTTTGTTCTGTTACTGAACTTGACGCTTTTATTTTTGCATTTCTTAGGGTGCATTGCCGCAAATATTAGAGAAAACAACTGATGAATTTTTTTCCAAGACAAATGATTTACTCAAAGACCACTCCAACATGTGCTATGATAGATTACAGGAGATCCCTTGTATCACTTGCCCTCACAAACCTGAAGGAGGAATGTTTGTCATGGTATGAAAACTTGTACAACAAATTATTTTCACGTATCCCATTTTTTCGAAGTTGCAGCAAAATTTACACTTGCTTTTCTGCTTCTTTTGTGTGATTTATTTGCAGGCTAAGCTGGATATGTCTCTACTTGAGGACATTGTCGATGACATGGACTTCTGCATGAAGCTGGCAAAAGAAGAATCAGTAATTGCACTTCCAGGTTCAACAACTTTCACTGAAAAACATAAATTATATTATTCTAATGATGCTGCATATTCTGACATAAATATTTCTATTCGCCAGGAATTGTACTGGGAGTGAAAAACTGGCTAAGAATCAGCTTTGGCATTAGCCCAACTACGCTTGAAGACGGCCTTTGCAGGATGAAGATGTTCTGCGAGCGACACATGAAAAGGCCTTGAATCACAGCTAGCATAATTGTTAGCTCAGTTTCCATTCAGTCTTTCAGTGCTTTATAAGAAATTTCAGTTTATTTTTTGGTAAAGAAGGAATACTGATAGTTCTCTGTGTGATCAAAAGTTCACTTTTATGGTTGGAAAATTATGAGCTTTGACATGAATGGTATATCCCATGATTTTTGCTACTTTTGTTTCATATTTCCCATCCATTTATGGTTGATGGATGGCAAAGTGTTTGCACCCCAACTCCAAGAAAGTCCCTAGTTTCTTCACCTCCAGCTGCATTTTGATCATGCACATTTTGCACAGCTAAGCGACGTCTCTTCGAATGATACATTTGGCTATCAAAGTAGTTGAACGCATCATTGTGATCCTCTTCGCTGTAGGTAGTTCCAACTATAATATGCTTCACACTAGCTGGAACCTGCTCATCACTTGATGAATGACTACGGAAGAATCCACAAAACTTGCTTCCATCTTGGACTAATTGGCTCATATTGTTACGGCCACTGTCGAAACTTAAACCAAAGTTGTTGATGACACTGACTGATGGATCAGTAGTTGATGTTGCACCCATTTGTGCTGCCTTTTGTAGTAGAGCAGTGGCAGACATGTTTGTAGAGGCATTTGATGTCTGGTGGAGTTGATTTTGATTGGTGTATAACGAAGGATTATAGAGTTCAGATGAGTACTTGACTAGAGGGCCACTCTGATCATGGAAAATATTGTTGGGGTCGAAATGTTGCCCTAGTCGTGCCATATGTGCAGATCCATGGATCATGTTCCATAATGGAAGTCTTGAAGATGTCCTCATAGGATCAATTATTGATTCCTCGTTTTCATTGTTGGTTGATGGTATCAAAGGCTTATATATTGAGTTGAACTGATGATGATGTTGTCCCATGGTGGTCTGCAACATTGAACTAATTCCATTGATATTGTTCATGTTGTTGGATAATGTTGTAAATCCATTGTTGCTGCTAACATTTGAGGTTGTGACTCTCGCACTCTCCTCAGCTAAGGCATCACAAAATGCTCTGTGCGTGACGAAACTGTCCCTCCTGGTCCAAATAAAAAACAATACACTTATGTTTTACTGATGTGGATACCGAGGTAGAAATTTTCTTTTTTGATTTTCTTAAAGCAGATACACAAGCAAACAATAAATTCATTCCTCAAACCTTGAAAAAAGGGTTCCACAGTCACATTTGTACTCCCTGGTACCACAGGTCTTTGAATGAGCTTTCCAGTCACTTTGCACTCCATACCGCTTTGAGCACTTCTCGCATTTCCATTTCTTCTCACCATGCTTTCTACAAAAGTGCTTCTTGATGCCAGTGAGATCACCAAGAGCCCTAGATGGATGGTGGTGTACGCATGTATTCTCTGGGCAGACGTATACTCGCTTTTTAGGCTCATTGCTGCTCCTTTGCTTTAGCTTCCATGGAAGGTTGTGACCCCTCCTGTGGAGCTGCAAGTTTTGGTCTCTTTGGAAACCCTTACCACATATTTCACACAAGAATCTATTTGTGGCCATTAATGTTCTCGGGGATAGAGCTATGACCTCAGCCTCAGGATCTAATTTATTATCAACAAAAAAGCTTATCAACTGGCGTCAAGTTATAAATCATCAGAACTTGATCTCTCTGAAGCTGAATAGGGGAGATAACGACATTTTATATACTTGCCTGGAGTGCCAGGGAGATTACGCTTTTTCTTGATGATGGAAGGGAGGTTTGTTGTTGTGGTGGTGGATCCATCTATTAGCGTTGGTGAGAAGCCACTTGAAATTGCATCCTCAGTTGACATGATTGATAGTTTTTTTGTCTTCAACACTTGATCCAAATCTCTCTCTATATCCTTCTTACCAACGATTAACTTGGACCCTGTCAAACAGAGTTTTGATGTATATATATATATCCTGCTCTTTTAGAGGCTTTCAGTTGATAGAACTGCGAGAGGATGTGGATGTTGATAAATCTTGCTCTATGTAGATTTATCCTTATAGAGAGATGTTTAGATAGTAAGGGCACAAGCACAAGGAGAGGGTACTCTTGTAAATTAGGCATTTTGCAATGGCTTTAGAAATCACAGCTTTAACCAATTCGATAATGGGGAACTAACTCGTTAATAACAACAACATAAATATTATCTCTCTTCAACAATCTAAGTATTGGGGTTTGTGTAACTGCGAAATAGTTTATTCGTTGATCTCACAGAAGTGAGATGACCTAGGTAAAGAAACAACAATGAAAATTTACAATATTCGCACTTGTGAGCCTCTGTTCACTTTCCGTATCGATGCAAATGATCATATCATAATTTGTTTCCAGGGTTCGTACTCATAACCTAATTATTTCGTATGTGACTCTTTTGCTAAAGGTTATTTCTTTCTCCAGTATTAACTCTCAACTGATCTCCATGTATGTTATCAACTAGACCCTATATAATACACCAAATAATGGAGGATAAAAGCTACGGCGCATTTAGCTGTTTATTATTAATCTTTTTTTGATATTAATTAGCCTCATACAATCACTTTGTTCTGATTTTATTAATCAGGAGAATCAATGTCTATTAATGTCAATCTTTACAGGGTCATCAAAACAATTGATTACAGCACTAGTTATTTTTTTGTGGGGGTATCGTTCTCGACAGCACACGGCACACTGATACACCAACTGGGAAAAGACTCATAAAGAAAATGAGCTATGAGCTAGCTACTACCTCTCTCAACTACTGAAGATCAGATGCCGGATGCGATGTAAATAAGTTATAATAATGATTTATTTTAAGATAAATTTATCACATTCACGGATCACGGGATTTGAAAGTAATAATTAATAATATAATCCGCATGGACGCATGGTCAAGTGTCATTAGATCAAGCTATAGTAAGATCCAAAAGATAGGACGAATTTACACTCACAATTTTAGAACCAAAAGCGAATAAGCGTCCTGATGACCGTGTTCTTCCTCTTCATTCTAGAGTCTAGTCTACAATACCCCAGGGTATGTTACCTATGACAACTGCAATATCTTGATTCAAAATATTGGAATCATATGGACATGTACATCTGTTTTTCTAAGTTGAAAATCATATCGTATATCCCAATCAATTAGAAAAAATGTATACATATAGGTATCGTGCTATGCTAAAAAGCGGGAGGGATGGTCCGGATGGACATCAACATCATGCAGACAGAAGGCTGTGAATTTTGGGAAATGTATGAGTCGCGTGCTGACTTTTTACTGCCAAAATGAAAACCCTAATAATCATAAATCTAATCATGTTTTTCTTTAATCTTTTCTCCTGCTTTTTTGATGGTTTCTTTTTTGTTTTGTACTTTAGCGGCTAACATCTAATGACTGCAGAATATTCTCTCCACCCAGACAAGCACACACCCAAAGACTCCAACTTTCAAAGCCTGTTTCCCTTTAAAAGAGAGTAATTAAGTACTTTTAAAACCCTATTGACCATCTAAAAATAAATGAGAACTAGAAAATTTAGAAACGCATGTCCTTAAGTTGTTGTTGGTTTTAGGGTTGAAACACAGTATGTCTACGTAGGGAAAAGTAATCTGTTGTCGCCAAGGTTTGTCTGTTTTTCTTATCAGTATTGTCACACGCCGAAGGATTTTACCTACATGCATGTACATGAACTATAGTACATAAACTACATGATTGACATGTTGACTACACTTGTACAAAAATGACTACAAAAGATTGGAAATGGTGATCCAGACCATTTCACCCAAGTACTCTTATATGTCATGCATGAAAGATGGAGAATACTGGAGAAAAGTTGACTTCTGTGACCATTTCGACTTTTAGAGTTAATCTGATTAGAGTACATAATATATTTTTCATGCCAATTGCCAACCCTCTTCTGGCAACAAGACAATGTCAACTAATAAATCTTTTTATGTTTAATAGGCCATGACACAACAAAACATTCTTTCATGGATGATTGGCAATGATCATTTAATATAATATGCTTCAAATTCCTCCTAACGGATTTGCCAATTACCTCAAAATAAGCTGAAGTGTCAATTAAAAGAAGGTAGCTTATCCCTGCGACAATTTTCTGTTTCTCATTCCGAATTCCTCTATTTAAGCTTCATTTTTCTCTTTCTTTATCCTAACTTTTCCTCATTTACTATCCTCTTCTTTGTCATGCATAAATGAAATTGATACGGTGATCATCATATATTCATTTACATAAGTGGTGCATTTAGCCTTGCTTCTTAGGGTTACAAGTTTGTCGAACAAGAAAATGGAGAATGACCTCATGGAACAACGCCTGATGGGATTGCCTGTTGGATTTCGATTCCATCCGAGTGATGAAGAAATAGTTCTCCACTACTTGATACCAAAAGCTATGGACTGCAATTTCAAAGTTGCAGTTATCAGTGAAGCTGATTTCAATAAGTGCGAGCCTTGGCACTTACCGAGTAAAGTTCAACCCCCATACTTCGATTCACTAATTTTTGCTTTTAAACCAGAAGTTCAAAAACCATGTTCCATAGTTTTTTCTTTCTATTTATACAGAAATAGATTACTTGGGAGACACTGAGCGATTCTACTATTGGAAGAGGGACTGGAAATATCCAACTGGAATTAGAACCAACCGAGCAACGAAGGCTGGATACTGGAAGGCAACTGGAAAGGATAAAGAAATTTACATAGGGGTAGGGGGCGGAAGGGAGATGGTTGGGATCAAGAAGACTTTAGTTTTCTACACAGGAAGGGCTCCAAGGGGAGAGAAGACAAATTGGGTCATGCATGAATACAGACTCATCCCCCAATTCTGCCAAATCCCTAAGGTAAAATTATATATCTTTTTAAAATGTTATTCCAAGTCCATAAACAGAACATGATCCTTGTGACTTGCACGACCCTTGTCTTTCATATATTTTGTAGCTGACAAAAATAATCAATCATGTTTAAGAAAAAGAAATAAAAATAACGTTTGAGGTATCAGTTACTATATTCCTGCGATAATATCTGCTTGTATAATTGCAGAATGAAGAATGGGTGGTTTCTAGGGTTTTCCATAAGAGCACAGGTGATGGATCAAATGGTGACATGCATGATGCAAGAATCGCTAGTGGAAACTCCAATATGTTTTCACCTTTTCAAAGATCAGCGTCCCACTCAACTGTTGAGTTACTAATCAAGGATGAACTTGTATCACTTCCACCTCTTCTTGAACATCCTTCAACTTCTACTTATCGACATGATACTGATCACCAGCTTAACATATACACTGATACATCAATAATCCAAACACCCATTTCTGACAAATACGAGTACCTTATCCAGGATAAGAGTGGTGCAGATTTAATGATGGAGGATTACTTGAGTGCAGAACTAGGCTCAATGCCAGACCCGTCCATTGTGTGGAATTACTAAACGTCAATGGAAGCTCAAATTATATGCCACAGAGCTATACCATTTGAATTGCGAAGAAAATAGAAAAATACATATGGTTGTGTTTAGGTCAAAAGTGTATTTACAGTAAATATGTACCTAGTTCAGTATATGTACGTACAATTGTACAAATGTTCATTTATAGCATAAAATATAATGCGCAAATAAAAGTTTACTTGTTTGCACCTGAAGAAGACCCAAGTTGCTTAGTCAAGAACTCTTCCGTGGCACATACAACTACTACTTACTCAGTTATGGAATATGTGTCTGACTTTCAGCATTAAAATAAAAAGTCAATATCGATAAACATTCTCTATTGGAACTAATTTAATAGTTCCCAAGTTGACATACGAAATCAAAACTAAAAATTATAGAGACAATGTTAGATACTCAAATAATCCTTCTAAATCAAAATTAGGTTAGTTACAACCATGTTTCATATATTAGCTAGAAAAATTAATGTAGGTCAACAGAATCAGATGATTGGTGTTACATGGAATAACTAAACATGTTAGCACGTCCACATGAAATTAACTATGCCTTCATGACGATTTGATCTAAATTTTCCAATATATATTTGATTAATGGTTGTTAAATGTCAATGCAATCTTGTATTAGCAAACTCTAATGAGCCACATAGGCACATATCCCTTGTGATATATGATAAAAATCAATCATATAGATTATGTGACGTTCTACATACATAGTACTTAGACATCTAACTATAAGTTAATTAGGGATTATCTTTTCTAAGACATATACACCTGGTCCCTGCAAAACTATTTATCAATTCAACTTGTCGGGCATCGTTCTGATTAGTAGTCCAATGATTATTTCACTTAAGAAAAGATTAGCAACACCTAAGCATACGAGAAGATCGCATTGTCATAACAACAATCTAGTAATCTTGCAACGTATCCAACATTAGTACATACACTAATTTTATGGGTTAATTTTAGTACTAATAAACATTTCCAGTGCCTTGCATGGAATTGCTTGCACACTACAATTTGTGATGTTTATATTACATCGACAAATTTGTTATTCTTAAATTATGTTTACTCAGCTGCCATTTGGATCAGCAACTCATCGTAAATCGTGCAGCTGTAGATTCCAAATTGGGCTTGTATTAAAAGGGCTCAAACTTTGGGCCCAACTAATGTTTGACCGTCAAAGAAAGACTCGAAACGCAGCGTTTCATCCACAGTTGAAAAAATTGATAAAATGATTTCCAGCAGTAAAAGAAAATATTAAAGAAATACACAAACTCACATTCTCCGATTCGTCGTACGTCGGCGCTTGCGGCTCCGACTCAAGACTCTCAGGTAACGACGATCTGTTAAATTCCGTAATTTCACTGATTAGCTTCTTTTTATTGTTTATATTTTTGTATTTATTTTGGTCTTGTTTGATTTTTTGTCGATTCTTTGGTTAGTAGAAATTAGGGTTTTGAACTGAGAGGAAAAGTAGGTTTTTTTGTCGATTTACACCTGGAAGAACTTTGGAAGTTATGAATGTGTGGATCATGTTGTATTATGTTAGTAAATTGCTGTTGCTGAGGAGATATTTTTGAATTTTACTGTAGGCATTGTGAGAGGAGGATCGATGCAGAAGGATTCGAAGAAAAAATGTAATTCGGCGTCTCATAAGAAGTTGAAGAATAATGCTAAGAGTAGGGTAGATGAACTTCAGGGTATGCTTGCTAATCTTCAATATGCTCGAAAGGGAGGTCAGGATGAAACTATACGTGCGATAGAAGAGGAGGTTAATTCGATGCTGGTGAATTGGAAGACTGAGCTTAATGAGACATCCTCGACTTCTTCATTACAGGTTTGTGTTTGCGTTGTAAGGTTTTACTAACTTATAAAATTAAAGGGTATTGTGGTTGAGCTGTAATGATCTGTAGGGAACTGGAAGTAATTTGGCGTTGGACTCCGAGGAAATTATGCGACTAATTAGATTAAGTGATGAGGAGGATGATGCAACTAGTCCATTAGATAAGACAAAAGCGCAGAAGTATTTAGATGATGGTCAGCATCTGCCACAAGACAATGAAACTTTCTTATTCCTAAATCAGGTACCTCTTTCTTGTTCTCTGAGCGTCATACGATTTTGCCTCTTTTCATATTTTGCGATATGAATCATTATTTGAAACCAAGAGGTGTGTCATGTGTGCCAGTGCATATACTCCTACCACGTCTTCTTTGTAAGTAAACATGGTTAGATTTAATGGTGTCTTTTTTCAGGATCCATCCACAAACTATATTCCGAAAGAATTTGAAGGATTAAATCATATAACTACGACCATACATGATCCAGTGTCAGAGAACCTGAAGACAAATTCACATGCGCAGTATGGTGATTTTCATATGCAGCCAAATGCTGATGCCAAAATTTGCATCCCATCTAACGGTTTGGATCAAAACTTAGAGAATATGTTGCAAGAATTTAGCAGTTATGACTTACCAGCCAGACACCATCCTACCCCTGCTGCTTTGTTTCTTTTTAAGTGTGCCTTGTGGGATTGTTCTAGACCTCCACAAACCTTAGATCATGTTTACTGTAGTAACATCCATGCTGATCTTGCTTTGAAAGAAGGAGCAGCTGATATGGGCCCAGTTCTTAGACCTGGGGGTATAAACCTGAAAGATAATGTACTTATTGATGTGCTGAAAGGAAAGATACAAGGTAAAGAAGTGGGAATTCCTGAATGCGATGGAGCGGTATCTACTAGATCTCCGTGGAATGCTCCAGGTCAGTTAGTTGTCTGCAAAATTTGCATTTTTATTTAAAGGCAGTGATTTTACTCCAAACTGAGGATGCCAAGATTGATTATTTATTGCCGTCATTCAGTTTGTAAAATGAAAATATTCATGATCTATTTCTTTCACTGCTGTAGATTTGTTTGATATCTCCCTTTTGGAAGGGGAAACAATTCGAGAATGGCTCTTTTTTGACAAGCCTCGTAAGGCATTTGAAATTGGAAACAGAAAGCAAAGGTCCCTTCCAGATTATAACGGACGCGGTTGGCATGAGTCGAGAAAACAAATTCTGAAGGATGGATTGAAGCGATCTTACTACATGGATCCACAACCTGCTATCCATCTTGAATGGCATTTGTTTGAATACGGACTTAACCAATGTGATACATTTGCCTTATACAGATTAGAACTCAAATTGGTTGATGGTAAAAAGAAGTGGAAGGGGAAAGCAGCAAAAGATCCAGTTGCTACACTGCAGATGCAGATGGGGAAGCTAACAGCTGATACACCTCCAGAGACGACAGTATCTACTCCTGTGAGCATGAGCGAGTCTAGCAAGGCGTTTGATGGATGCAGTCCCAGTGCTAACCAAGTGACTTCAACGGCTGGCACAACAAAAGATGTAAACGGTGACATATCTCATGAATATGTTCACATTCTTACCGACTGCAAGTACAAGAGAACTTAAGAGCAGGGGTCACTCTAACAACAGTAAATACTTTTAATTGCAGTTTATCTTTTTGATTGACCATCAGCTGATGAATGCTAGGTCTTGAATTGCTTCTGGCATGTTGGTTGTTTCTATTTTGTGTAATGCAGTCTCAGAGCTGGTCAATGGTCACCTGCTATGTGATTAGTGCCATATATATCATCATGACTTTAATTTAACATGCCTATTTATCTGTGGTGGAATATGGTACTCAACAGGTTGCTTAGATCCGATTGAAGGGGCAGCTTGCCACAGCATTAGGAATGGTGAAGTGGTTTGTCCTGCTGTAAAGTGTTCTATGTTGCTCATGCATACAAATATTGACACTTGTAATTCTGTAGTGGCTCCACCCGCTGTTCCCGATATGCGTATATATTTGCACGAGCTAAAAAGTATGTGTATTTGTAGCAGGTGAGAGTAACTACCCTAGTCTTGCAAAGGAACATGAAGGACATTGGGCAATGGAGACACTGAGCATCATAGCTAGGATATTATGCACAGCAGTTAGCTTCATTCCAATACAGAAATTAGGATGCCTAGAAAATCAGGTCGCTAGACAATGTAACCAAAGATATGTTGGAGTCAAGTTGCATCTCGTTGAAGGTTGCGCTCCTACAACATATTGCGTACTAGGGCATGAACTTGCACAGAATGCAACTTGATTTGCCCATTTTTATTATAATACAACCTAAAACAGATTACAGCAAGCTGTAAGATATAACACAACCAAGTACATTGTTGATACATTATGTTCACATGTATTAGCCTTTATTTAAGGGTGGCATATGAATAAAGCTCATCCTGGTTGTGTATTCTAGAGCTTTGTTGCTCCTGAAGACGACGCCCAAGAGTTTGCTTCAACCCAGTCAAAAGCAATAGGGGCTAAGAACGCATCAGGTATGCCAAATGAGCTGACCAGTGAGAGTGCATGTGGTCGCAGTTCGCTGCACAGTTTAGTGACCTCATTTCGTACTGCAGCAGCAACCTCCAATGTCAAGTATCCATAGCGAAGGAATGAGGTATCCTCTTCAATGCTTACTAAAGCATACACTGATCGTAACAAGCCTAAGATATCCTACAAAAATAAGATCAAGGTGAAAAAGAGGTTTTTAGTATGCTACATTACGCAAAGCCGTTATAGACGTACTGCGGAGTCTTATTCCCATTTTGCATGCTATAGCAGTAAAACTGATTGCGAATGTTTTACCTTCATTGGACCGGCAGGTAAGCCAGCTTCAGCTTCAAGAAAATACTGGAAAATTGCTCGCTCAGAAAATGCGCGACCCAAATCCTCAGCAATACATAACTCTGACACAAAAATGGAAAGGACAGAAGATGTGAAAGATCTTATACATAGGAAATCTATGATCAGGGATGAAGGAAATTTATTCTTACCGACAGGAATGCATATTCCCTGCTTCTTCCTTTGGTTAATTGTTGTGACACTTCACCAGCAAACCGATTCAGCAAATCTCTCTCTCGTAAGCACAATATATCATTCTGTATCAAGCAAACTATAAGCTGTTTCATCCTTCACTAGCTCACTTATTTATAAAGCTTCTTAAAAATTCACCTGAAACTGACTGCTCCTGAGAGTGGAACTGGTAACAGAAGATGGTATCACAGGTTGAGGCTTGTTCATATGTTCTAACCCCAACCCTTCAAGAGGTACTTTCTTCTTCCTAGCTGTAGCAAATTCTGCGAATAGCGCTTTGCTCACCTGTTATAATAGAGGATTTTAGTAGTCAGTCATAGACGTCCACATGCATGTTTAAAGACAATGCTTCCCACGCTAAGAAGTAAAATGTTCAGAACAGTGTATTCTGGCATTCCTAAATAAGGAACGTATATAAGTGATCACCTGTTGCATCAGAACATTATTATCCCCCTCAAATGTCAGCTGAACATCATATTCACTTTTCAAATGACCGATGCGATTTTCAGTCTTCAGACCTTGACCTCCACAAGCCTCACGACACTCCTGTGAAATGAGTTGCACGACTGTCAATCAAAATGCTTAATGAGAAAACGGACTTAAGAAGGTTTATCACCTGAAGTGTGCGCATGTTATGCCACGAGAAAGTCGCTTTGAATGCACTAGATACAACATGTAAAATTTTGCTTGTTTGGGGAGTCCTCGTCCAGTATATAGTTTTTAAGCGATTTCCAGCGATACTCATCGCATAGCTGCAGAACATAACAACATGAGTTCAAGACAAATAGGGATTCAGTACCATGCTACTGCCTCTTACGAAACTAAACCTCAATTTTTGTGTGGTATACATAAACATTAACCTATTTATAAATATATATACAAACACCTTCAAAGTTATCGATGTAAAAACAGAAGTAACCATGCTACCAGAAATTTGTTTGGAAGAAAACAAATAGTTGTACCCACAGAAAACACATTATAAGTGACCATAGTTGACGATTTTAATTTTGAGTAGATGACAGCCTACATTTCTAAAATGGACAAGATCATGCAGTTTAGGTCATTTGAAGAATATGTAAATACGACTTACGATTTAGCTAGAAGAGGCAAAAGCCTTCTCTGATGGCTTGGATAATCCAGCAGCAAGATTTCAGGTTCATTTGGCGCAACAGAAAATGCACGCCGTGTTAGAGAATATCTAATGGCGATTGCCAAACCAACCTGAAAAAATGTTAAGTCGAGCATTAATGTCCAGTAGCATGGTTGCATAAATTTTAGAATGGCTTCGAAGCGCTGCACTACAAACTAAATAATCTATATCATTGTACCTTTGATTGGTAGATTGAGTTAACTGCAATGGTCACACGACCTGATGTCAATGGTGCCATGAAAGCTCCAAATCTCTAAAAGAATTAATTAAAAGTTAAGCATTTCCTTGAAAATGATATCTTCAGTTATCCATATGTTGATCCATTTACCCTCATTCTTTACATCTTTAAGCTTTATAAAATACCTGATCCGGATCTTTTATTGCGCTGAGATATTGACCATCAGGTGAAACATCAGCTACTAAATTCAAAATATTCTCCCTGGGTATGCGGACATTGTCAAACCTGACAACAATGTAAGGGACTTTTCACAGTAAGAACTTGATGAAATACTTTTTAATATTTTCCCAGTCATGTACTGTTTAAGAAAAGAATGAACTAATTCTTACCAAATGCGACCGTTGTCAACACCATTTAAGCCAATTTTATGTCCACAATCTGCTATGCGAATGTTTGGACAAATGTTGCCATCTTCATCTCTCAGTTGAGCTATGAATGCGTGAACTCCTTCATTTTTCCCATTTATATTTAGTTGAGAGAAAACAACGGTGTGCGTCGCATGCTTCAAATTACACAAGAGGCAAGAGAGTAGTTCAGCAACAACAATAGAGTTAAAAAGTTTCAGGTAGAATAGCTTTTGGACTTCACTGCCAGAAATGATATCAACAAAAACATCAATCAGATACTCACATTAGCTGCCCCTCCAATCCAGTATTTCTGCGCCGATTCACATGGAGTGTTAATCACGAACTCCTTGGTGCGTGCATCATAAGTGGTAACAGTTTCTATCCCTCTAACCTGAACATCAAACCATCACACAATTAAGCACTCACACTGGCATTTTTGAAGAAAAAATTCCACCATTCAAAACTTGTTATGAATTATGATCACACACATTGCTTCCGTGTCCTAACTCAGTCATCGCAAAACATCCTTTTATCTTGTAAGTCTCCGTATCCCTCAACCATTTGCTATGATGGCGCTCAGTGCCAAAAAACTGAACCGCGCCACCCCTGATCCAACAATTGTTATAAACTCAACATCAACAATCCAAATTCCAAATACTCATTTTGTCAAAGTCAATGATTCGAATCAAAACTCAAGCACAGGGTAAGATCATAATACCATAGGAAGAAATGCACTCCAAGCTTAATAGAAAGCGAGTGATCATAAAGTCCAATAACCTCCAACAAAGCAAACTTCCTCATCTCCAACTCAATCCCATCCCCAGTAAGCCATCCATCAAACACGCCTCTTTCCAACATATACTCAATCCGCTTCATCGTCACCTCCCTCTGCTGCTCCATACTCTGATTATAATCCGGCTGCACAAACACTTTCCCTCCCAAATTCCTAGGGCAAAAACACTTCCCTTGCATAATCAAATTAAAAAGCCAATCCCTATCCTCCAGATTATGCTCGTCTAATATCTTCCGCATCTCAGCCGTGTCGAACGCGAATCGCGACTCGGATACCTCCGGCGCAACATAGCTAAGACATGGAGATGGCGCGAGGGGTTGATATTGGTGGTTGGTGGAGCTGCTGGGGTCGAGATGGGCGGTGATGACGCCGGCTCGGCGGGAGACGAGATCGGAGTAGCGTGAGGTTGACATCGGTGTCGATTTTGGGGTGGAAATTAGGGTTAGGGTTTTGAATGAAATCAGAGATTAACGAGAAATTGATCGAAGAAATGTAGAGATCCGATGAGAAGGAGATCGCGAAAATCTGAATTAAGATTAAATTTATATTTATATTGTGATTAAAATCTAAATTTGGTTGTTTGGTTCAATTTTGGATCGGTCGGTTTTGCATGGGTTTGCGTGCAAGATAAGATAAGAGGAGTGGTACGAAGATAAGGATTGATTTTTGCATGGTGTCTTCTTCATTTCTTGTTTTGTTGGTTTGTTTAGATAAGAAGGATAAAGATTAAGGAGGAAAATTAATTATTTATGAACGTAAGATTTAATTTCAATTATTGATTTCTAATCATCCAACGGATGAGATTTAAATAAAAAAACTTTCAAATTCTATTTTTCGCAAATCCAACCACCAACTTTAATAAAAACCAATTTTGAATTTATTTATTTCCAACAATTAAATGATGAGTATGTAATGTTTGGAGGTAATTTCTTAATTATTTAGTAATTATTAAAATATCTCTGATACAATTTTAATTCTTTTGTTTTTATTAATAAATACACACACTGAATTTCGATCTAAAACTGCATTTTTTCAAAAAAAAATTGATCTCATCATAGTTCGTAAATATTGATATTGAAATTGTTCTTTATATGAGCTACCTAAAAACAAGTGCTGCAGGTGACCAAACTTTCCAAAGATATCATTCAGCATCTCAAACCAAGTTTCTAAGATGCAAATAACCTTTTCATGATTAACCTTCATTATACCATCTTAACTAGCCTCTTCTTTATTCATTAAATTGTATACACCATCTTTACATTTCATTTAAGTACATAATTAGTATATAAGCTAATAAGAAACTAGACATACATCTCCCTCTTTGCATATTTTTTCTACATTTTTGTTTGAAAAATCAAGTTGTTTTTTTTCATTCAAAGGGTTTAAATTATACTAATATCACTAGTATTTAAGCTATCAAAAATGGAGAGGGCTACTTTCAGCAATGGCACACGCAGCGCTTGCGCAGCGTGCAAGCATCAAAGGAAAAGGTGCGATGAAAAATGCATACTGGCTCCATTTTTTCCGTCTGACAGGACAAAAGAGTTCCAAGCTGTACACAAAGTATTTGGCTTAAGTAACTTACAGAAAATGGTTAATAGTCTGAAAGAAGAGGATAAGAGACGCGCGACTGACTCACTCATTTGGGAAGCATTTTGTCGACAAAAGGATCCTGTCTTGGGGCCTTATGGAGAGTACAGGAGGCTTTTCGATGAACTTAAGTTGTACAAAAGCCAACTACACCTCCCCATCCAAGTACCGAATTTCGGGACTAATAACGGCTCAATGGAACAATTTGGAACTAGTAACAAAACTAATAACTATAATGTTGCACTGTTGAATTATGTTCAGAAAAATGCAGGCTTTGGTTCAAACCAATACACTTGTTCCTCGCATCAGAAGTCGCCGAGAGGTCAAGGCGAGATAGGATCGATCATTCTTCCTATGCAACAACATTTGATCAATGGGCATTATGATCAGCAGAGTTTCAAAGCAGGTATAAATCCATCTTCATATAAACTCATTACTCACTCGTATGCTATCTGATTTTAGGTCTATCGTAACTGTCCGTCCTCTTTGTTTCAGGTCAATTTAGTCCGACGAACGGCGAGACAGCAATGGAGAGCATCACTTGGGAATGTGGAACCTAAAATCCTAATGTCACTGGACATAGCTAGTCATTTTCAAATATGACATACTAAATTGTTATTCCATTTTCAAATCGATAAATATTTATATATCATTCTATCAGTTGTAACTTCGATTGTGAATTTACATTTCAAAGAACAAACGGCAGTAATTTAGTGTCAGTCATTTGGTATCTTGTCTCAGAGGTCGATGATCGAAACCTTTTTGAAAGCAACTATACCTTGAGTTTGAGTCTTGTTGTTAAAATTAATTTCCTAAAAAATACATTCAAAAATGGAGTATAAATTTGAAACTGACCTGGTGACCGAATCGTTGACCGTTGACTTCAACCGAATTCGCCGACGGAGTTCGCCGTCGAGACACTTCACCTGGTTTCCGTTTGGCTACTCTAAATTACATAAGCGCGCTGCGCTCTCTCACATCTATTCCCAATCGGCGTTCATCCACTAGGTCCGTTCACCGTGTGTGCGATTTTAGGGTTTTGTGTTTTCGTCTATTTGGAATCTGATTTTTGTAAGCAGATGCGAATACTATGCATCTAAGATTATAAAGAGTAAAGATGGATTGAGGTTTGTTTCACGAATTTGAATCAATGATGATTTTTGTGACTGTGCAGATGGAGCTGATGATCCTGGTGAAATCCCGATCTTATGAAAGTTTGATGTCTATTGCTGTGAATATGAATATGAAGATGACCTTTTTTGAACATATTCATGGATTCTTGTTGACTCCGAAGGCTGTGTTCGCTACAGGCTTCAAAGAGTATGTTGTTTACGAATTTTTTTTTTTTTTTGATCAAAGTGGGTGTATTTCATTAATCATGAATAATACATTTGATTACAAGTACATCCGATCATGATTATAAAATGAAATACAGATGATGGTAAAACTCTGAGATATCTTCACCAACGAATTATCTCATAAACGATGTTGATCGAACAGGCCATTGACGGCACCTTCACCATCGACACCCACTAGTCCGACACACGGACATCATAACGATTTTGGCTCAAACAAAGCCTTATTACGCAGCAAAAATTTGCTGTGACGAAGTCAAAATGGCATAACAAGCATACAAGATGAACATACATGAAACATAACCATTACTTGTCACTTTATTTATACACATGACAAAGATCTATGTAAATAAACGAAATCAAGTCCGATCAACGGAGAATGGATCAACCGTCACATGCATGTGACTTTTGATGTTGAATACATCAATTGTAACATATTTAGGCCACATGCATGTACAATTGACGGCGGTGGCAGGCGGCAAGCGGTGGCGGTTAACGGGCTGTTATTGAGAGGGTTGATGAAGATTGAAAATTGAAAACAACAAAACATGAAGCTCCTTGAGGTGGAGGTAGAGGGATCCATCTCATGGAGGAGATGATCCTCTTCTCCACCTCCACCTCAAAGAAATGGCGGATGAAAAAAGGATGAAAACCAAATTCAAGAAAGAAGGCAGAGAAAATAAGGGAGGAGAGAGAGTTGTTGTTTACGAATATTAAGAATGTGCAATGAGAAGTGTATGTAGGTTTGCATGGACTTGCTAGATAATTTACTTCCATCAAACGAAATGTATCTCATATGTGTTATTTTAACTGCTAGATGTCAAATGCGCTTCCACATTTTTATTATAAAATATTATTTGCGAACAAATTTCCTTTCGTTGTGATTGACAAATATCAATGGGAAGTTTAAGCTTTTAGCATCTTACACTGCTGCTTTTGGTTCAACAGGGTAGCTAGCCAACATGGCGATTCCACATTGACCTCTTGTACCGCTGTCGCGTTTCATCCTTATATAGCCAGATTCACCCCAGCCTGTGCCCCATGTGTTTTTCACAAGCCAGTATTTTTCACCATTTTCTTCTCCATAACCAACAACTGTTACACCATGGTTGAGCTGGGTTCCACAGGGTCCATCAAAGATTCCCCCAGAATATAGCTGAAACAAAAATCCATCAGCATCAATACCAACAGATACTGGCTGGTGAGCTGCTGCTTTATGTAAGCTCTTCTCATCGTTTCTCGGTACTATTTCATAGCCAGATATGGATACAGCATGTTTGTCTAGTTTTTTCAAGTTGCAAGTGTTTTGTTTTCCAACATATGGATACGCGGATTCAGTTGGTAGTCCTCCTTTGTTTATTATGAACTCAAATGCTGACTCCATGAAGCCACCATTGCAGCCTTGATTCTCACTATTCACATCACAATCAACTAGTGCTTGCTCTGACAGAGATACCAGTTTCCCATTTTTTATTTGGTTGATTCCTTCAATTGCAGCAACTGCAGAGAAAGCCCAGCAACTTCCTGCAATTGAGTTGGTGAGTGATTACAGTTCATATTGTATAAAGCAGTTTTATTGGACCTAACTCACAAATTCGCTGTGCTTATATGTATGTATCCAGTGTAAGACTGTGAGAGCATACCGCATTGGCCTTGGTTTTTTACTGGAGTTACTGCACCTTTCTCGCGCCAATCGACACTCTTCGGCAGCTTATGATGATGATTATATCGAAATGCTCCATTATTTGAAGAGTGTTCAGGAGGCTTGAAACCCATATACATAGATTGAACTCCTCGTTGGTCAAATCTGCATACTCATTGTCTGCTAGTGTGAATGACAAGTTCAGCGAGTTGATGTACTCTATGATTTGGACATTAGTCTGGTAAATTCCAAACCGAAGGATCCATTCTTGCTCATCTTGGTAATTTTTACTATGTACTTCAATCCAGTTTTGATACCTTTGCTTCATGATCTCACTGTTGTAGGACACATTGGACGGGGAAGCGCTACTTAACTGAAGCCACAAACTACAAACAGCTAAAAGGGTGAGGCAAGTAAGCTTCGACTCCATAATTGCTTTTATGATTATGATAAGGGTCTGATATGCAATTATTAATGTTGTAGTGGTTGCTTATATATAGACTTTCTAGGCAAGTCATTGTTGCAACCCTTGATTGTAAATACTCAACAATCACAGTGAGTGTGTTTTGTAAGTCTCTCCTGTTATTTTCAGCTCATGGCTTCCAGCTTCTTCAATCTGTGGGAAGGTCTTCTACAACATCTGTGTTTATAATCCCAAAGTAACTCCTATCCATAATTGCGTTATGGTAGGCCATTTAACATCATCTTGGCATTGGACCCGATTTTTTTTTTAAAAAAAATTGGTCAAGGAATGGACAACCCCCATTATCAAGCCGACACTTTGGCTCCGGCTCTTACCAACTGAGCTAACCCCTGATGGGTTTTGGACCCGAAATTAAGAGATGGTGTTTGGTCTCTTGTTGAGTTTCTCAACAATCGCAGAGAGCGTGTTTTGTAGGTATCTCTTGGTTGCTTAAGTTCATGGTTTCTGCATTTTGGTATGGAGGGAGTCTTTTACGTCTTCTGTTTATGTATCCCAGTAGTTACTCTTACTCAGTTACTCCTATCCTTGTTGCATCATGTTTGGCCATTTTACATAATCTTGGACCGGGCTGAAACTTAACTTATCAATGATTCAATGCTGTTTGTTGGTTTGGCCAAGTTGGAATCCCTTTGAGCTCATATACATTGTCTTGTTCTTTAAGCAAATGACAAAAGAAGACATCACTGATCTCTGTATATTGCTTGGGTTGCTGAAATAACTAATCCAGAGGTACATCACTAGTCTCTGTATATTTTACGAGAATGGATCAAATGAAAAGTGGTAGTTTGGTTATAAAATGCAAACAAATCTAGACCGTCCATTAAATTACATCTAACGGTTACAATAAAATCAAATTAATTAATATATTTAATGACAAAAGGGCAATAATGTAAATATACTTTATAATATATTTTAAAAATATACTAATTAGATTCAATCCCTTATTTTATGGTAACAAACATTCAAATCTATTAATTAATTAATTAGGAAAGTCAGATTATCAATGACTTCCCCTTCATCATATTATCAACGACTTTCACTTCATCAGAATTAATTAATTAATTAGACTAGTCTGATTAGAAAAGTCATTGCACTCGTCGTATGTTATGCAATCATAATATTTTAGTATATGTTCATTATTTGACTATATTTGATTCATGAATCATATTATAGCAAATCATGAATCATAGATGTCTTATAATTGAAAAGTTTAGTTTCTTATCTATTTTTGTTACATTGATGTTCCAATAGATTTATTTCAGTTTTATGTATTTACACGGGTCTGTTTTCGTACTAATAATATATTTTTCGTATGATCCATACATTGTACACCTTTGATTCATGAATCATAACATAGCAAATAATGAATCATGAGTTTCATATTATAGGTAACATTATTTATAACAGTTAATGAATCATATAACAACAAATGATGAATCATATACACTTATAATTCACTATTTCATCAAAATATGTATCTCTTATATAATAAGTGATATTACAACGATGTCAACTCGTTTTTTCAATAAACGTTTGTCTCCCCCTTCTACTCTTGCTTCTACATTCTGTTGCAACACATAAAAACAATCAATAATCAACGAGTGATAATATTCATTCGCAAAATATTTATGTACAGAATCTGAAACATGATTCTACGCATGATTCATGATTTGCTGCAATATGATTCATGAATCATATGTGGTCAGTTACTGAATCATGCGAAAAACGAGTGTTAATAAACTGAAATAGTAAGCGACTTACCATATTTCTACCCAAATCTTCTTGGAATTATTATCGCGGCGATGTCGCAACCTGCAAACATAAAAGACTTTGAAAATCTACATGACATGTAACTAATCGATACACAAACCCAACGTTACCGACTTGAGGTTTCCAAAAGCAATGTGGGGTTTCAAAATCGCCGACCGAGAGTGAGCTGATGATGGTTTGGGGTGTTCACGCATTATCTCAGAGCTGAATTTTTGATTTCATCGATTTATGAAATCAATGCTCAAATCGAATCAAAATTGAATCTAAAACCATGATTTTAGGGATCTCAAAACGATTTAAATTTTAGCAATTTCAAAATCGCCTGATTTTTGGTTTTTTTGGACTAATCTACCCTTCCTGAGTTTTTGAAATCAAAATCTCGTATTTAATGTTTCAATTAATTATATTTCGACCCCAAAATCAATAGCCGTCCGATCTGATTATTTAATGATCGAGATCTGTTTATATTTTATAACCAAAAGGTACTTTTTACTTGATCCTTACTCAGAGAAATGTTCATTTTGTTTCCTAATAAAATGTTGTTTGGCTAGACACAATAAAACCCAATCAAATAAAGTTTTCTCTCAATTATTTACAAGAATCTTAATTTTGAAAAAGCCAAACTACGACAGCACAATTTGTTCAAGTTACACAAAGCCCGTGTGAAATCTAAGCTCATGTGCTACTGCATCTTTCATTTAATGAAAACAAATAAATGTCTTGTCCTCATCGCCTGTTGCCAATGTTCTTGATTTCAGTCTGACGAAATGTCAACTACACATTACCCAATTTCAGTAACGGATACATTTTCATTGACCAACACAATCTCCTCTCCTCCTCCACGAAACCCTAATTCCAATTCATCCTCCACCAACTCAATCCCCCTAAAAGCTCAAATCTTTCATCTTCTCCAGCCAAATCCCCAACTGGGTCAGTCTCGAAAATGCTCAACTCCCCTTGGTTATTCTCTCTCACTCTACTCTCCCTTCTAGCACTCTCCCACTCTCTGAAACATTCTACCAAGGCCCATAGCGACGTGGTGACGCCGGAGCTATGGTGTGTTGCGAAGAACAACGCGGAGGATTCGGCTTTGGCGTCGGCGTTGAATTGGGCGTGCGGGCCTGGTGGAGCTGATTGCTCGCCGATTCAGAACGGAGGAGCGTGTTATGATGCGCATGATCTGCAGCTTACGGCGTCGTATGCTTTCAATGATTACTATCTTAAGCATGGGTTGAGTGATGATGCTTGTGATTTTAGCAACACTGCTGCTCTTATCTCTCTCGATCCAAGTAAGTAGTTTATCTTTAGATGTAAAATACAAAATTTTGATGCTTGTTGAACTGATGATTTTTGGTTCGTTGTGAATTTTCGCAATGTGCTTGTCAGACCTGATGTCATTTGATTAGATTGTGTGTTGTATATAATGCTCTATGCTTTTAGTAATATGACTCGGCGTTGTGTAGACTATTAATTTGTTGCCGGACACATAACATAAGTCATGCACTACATTTCTACTTGATAACTTCATTGCTGAGGCCTTGATTTGCAATCATTGGATCTGATCTCTGACCATTTACGACCAGCTTTTTTCTACTTAAATTGTACACAATGTGAAGTTTTGTGCTTTAATTGAGTTGTCGAGAGGGTAATATATGCTGATTTGCATTGTTCTGGAATGCGCAGGTCATGGGAACTGTAAATTTCCATCAAGGTACCAAGCGACTCTTTATGTGTTACTACCAGCAGTTAACTATCATCACTATAATTTTCTTCAAGAACATTTCCATTTCATGAAATAAGTTGCGTATACAACTGATTAGGTCTCGTATTTGTGATGATAAATTTTCTAGTATTGTATAGTGCAACAGTGTGTCTCATAGCCCTCTGTCAATCAGTTAACTTACTTTATACGAAAATGTGATGTGTTTGTGCATTCTTATTGCAGCTATTCGGTAAATAATGCGAGCCACGGCACAGGCTCATCAATGAGTGGCACTAGTGCAAGCCAAAGTAGCTCAGTCCAATCCAGTATTCAATTTGGCTGGAGATGTTTCTTAAGCCTACATTTGCTTGTCCTTATTATTAGATTTCACTGAAATTTGCTGGTCTCTAATTGTCTTATTATTTATAAAAAAAATATGAAAAATGTCCTCAAAAAATTATGTGAATATATTAATATGCAATTTATGTCATTAAAATCAGAAAAAGGAATAGCATTTATGTCTAAACGGTGTCGTATTTGCGACATGTAGTGTAATCATGTAGTGTATGATATAATCATTTCAAAGGGCAAAACACAACTGACCAGAGACAGGGAGATATGGCCGCCGCCGCAACAACCTCATTCACTCCCACCATCACATCCGCCGCATCTACACTCTCCTTATCTACCAAACTCACTCCCCCAAATGTGGGATTTCTAGCCTCATCCGCCAAGTCATCTACCGCTCTGAAAGCGACCTTTTCACCAATTGCGGTAAATGGATCGACTTTCTCATCTTTGGGAGCCAAGATGGTTCGGCGTCTGGAGTGAGGACACCCCCTGCTCTTGATTTTGATACCAAGGTGTTTAACAAGGAGAAGATATCACTTGCAGGTCATGATGAGGTATGGATTTGATAAAGGTGTTACCTATTTTAGATTTGTTTGGATTATTTCAGTCAGTGTTTTTGAACTCGTTTGTGGATTTTCTGGTTTAGTTTTGGTGTGTTTAATTTGATTTTGTAGTATATTGTGAGAGGAGGAAGGAATTTGTTTCCTTTGCTGCCGGAAGCATTCAAAGGTGTTAAGCAGATTGGTGTCATTGGATGGGGATCACAGGTGAGAGTGTTTCTACTCAAGCACTTTTTACATATTTATTTCATATCATTTTCGTTGCTCGTGTTTTGTATCGTAAAGTTTTTCCTTTTTCTCCAAATGTTTTGGAGTTGAAGGTTCAGTTTTGTGTACTAAATGCTTTAACTATGTGATATACTCATATGTCTCTATAAGTAGCTTACTTAATATTCTACTCCATATTTTAGTCACTTGTGGGCTTCAAATGGGTAGTTCTGGTGTGATTCTAAGCACTTTTATGACAGTTTTATGTTGAGTATTGTACCTGATTTTGATAGTTGAATTTTCGAACTAGGATATTTCAGTGTCAGTTTGTTATGTTAGGTATGACCTATCCTGAAAATTTGCAATGTAAATGTGTTTTCATTTCAGGGTCCAGCCCAAGCTCAGAATTTGAGAGATTCTTTGGCTGAGATTAAATCAGATATTGTTGTGAAGGTGAGAACTTGATTCCTAAAAAATCATATTTATTGTTTTACGTTTCACACACTTTTCTTTTTTGCTTTTGAAAATATAACAAAATGTCATGCTGACTGCTTTTGAAATGTAGATTGGGCTTAGAAAGGGATCTCGGTCATTCAATGAAGCTCGTGCGGCAGGCTTCACTGAAGAAACTGGCACCTTAGGTGATATATATGAAACTATTTCCGGCAGCGACCTAGTCCTGTTATTGATATCTGATTCTGCTCAGGTTAGTCATTGTACATGTCATTCTTGCATCAGCTTCTTTTTTAATTCTTATGCAAACTTCGTGCTCTCAGAGTCATTCCCATTTCCACCCAGATTATAAATACAGTATTTTAGCTGTGGCTTAACTATACTGTTATATGTCAAAGTGGAAGTATAAATGTACATTGATCTTCTCGTACAGGCAGATAATTATGAAAAAATCTTCTCACACATGAAGCCAAACAGCATTCTCGGGTTGTCCCATGGGTTTCTTTTGGGACATTTGCAGTCCTTGGGCTTGGACTTTCCCAAAAACATTAGTGTCATTGCAGTTTGCCCGAAAGGTATGGGCCCTTCTGTGAGGAGACTTTATGTGCAAGGAAAGGAAGTAAATGGTGCAGGTATCAATGCAAGCTTTGCTGTCCACCAGGTGCGTAAAAATGTCATCGTGTATTTACCCTTTCAACTACTAATGTTGGTTGGATCCTTAGCAATATCACTATTTTTCTGGTGCAATAACACACTCAGGCTTCAAGGTTTAAGCTTTCTACTTCATGGAACAATATTAATCTACTTTATGTAGGATGTTGATGGTCGTGCGACTGATATTGCATTGGGTTGGTCAGTTGCTCTCGGCTCACCATTCACATTTGCTACTACATTAGAGTCGGAGTACAAGAGTGATATCTTTGGAGAAAGAGGTGAATGTTCTTATAATCAATTTGTTTTCCAATTCAATGGATGGCTGAAGCTGAATAGCTTTAATTTAATATTTAGGCATCCTACTTGGTGCTGTCCATGGAGTTGTGGAGTCCTTGTTCAGAAGGTACACAGAAAATGGGATGGACGAAGAACTGGCTTACAAAAACACTGTCGAGTGCATTACAGGGATCATATCACGAACAATCTCCACAAAGGTTTGGTTTCACCCTTGTTTCTCTTGCACACCACAAATACTTGCGATCATTGTATAATGTTTTTTATATTTGTTGCTGTCAATTAACAGTGTTATGCCAACAGGGTATGCTTGCTGTGTATGACTCGCTGACCGCTGAGGGCAAAAAGGAGTTCGAAGCTGCGTATAGCGCCTCATACTATCCATGCATGGATATATTGTATGAGTGCTATGAAGATGTAGCGAGTGGTAGTGAAATCCGAAGTGTTGTTCTAGCCGGACGCCGTTTCTATGTATGATTTGGGTTTATTGTTTTGCATGAATATTATGTATGTATATCCTACTTTGTATAGTGTTATCCGAGATAAATGAATGTGTGCTCCTGTCAAATCAGGAAAAGGAAGGATTACCAGCTTTTCCAATGGGTAATATCGATCAGACACGTATGTGGAAGGTGGGTGAGCGGGTTAGATCGAAGAGGCCAGCCGGTGATCTCGGCCCTCTATACCCTTTCACAGCTGGTGTGTTTGTAGCCTTGATGATGGCACAGGTATGTTTCTCTCATTTCAATTTTCAATGCAGTCGATTCCCGAACCCAACGTTAACTTACCAACACTAAGCTCATATTTTCTGTGATCATCAGATTGAAATTCTAAGGAAAAAGGGTCATTCCTACTCTGAAATCATCAACGAAAGTGTGATTGAGTCAGTGGACTCCTTAAACCCCTTCATGCACGCTCGTGGAGTCTCCTTCATGGTTGATAACTGCTCAACCACTGCTAGACTTGGGTCAAGGAAATGGGCTCCAAGGTTCGATTACATATTAACTCAACAAGCACTTGTGGCTGTGGACAGTAAGGCTCCCCTTAACCAAGACCTAATCAGCAACTTCAAGTCAGACCCAGTTCATGGAGCCATCAAAGTATGCGCTGAACTAAGACCAACTGTAGACATATCTGTACCTGCCGATGCAGACTTTGTCCGTCCAGAGCTACGACAAGCTACCAACTGATCCTTTTCAGTCTCAACTAAGGCTGCAACTTAAACACTACCTTTCTATCATCTGAATGAGACAGGTTTGTGTGTTTCAAGCTGTTATTTTATCGAACAACTGTGTTTTCGTCCCTTAAGATTATGGCCACAATGAATAAACAATAACTCAAGCTTGACTTGGTGAGCCAAAAATATGAAGCAACATGCAAATGTACTACAATTGAGGGACAAAATACCTGGTGAGTCTCTCATATTTGGACAGCATGCTACTAATGAGCATCCACTCAGCGAAATAAATGGCTTTACCAAAGTGAAAACATTTGTTGGTGAAGATATATTGGAGGAGAGATGTTTAGGGTTTAAGTTACGTTTTACCAGTGAAGTTAACAGCCATAGAGTTATCATGTCTTTTCATATTATTGGTTGGAAAGGGACTGGGAATAATTCAGAAATAGTAGAATGAAGGCATAGTACCTTTTAGGTTTAGTAAAATATTTTTTGAATCACAATCAGACATTTCTCCAGACACGTTGTCCTGGATTTGGGATCTTACTTTCCAGGACTTCACTCAAAAATGTTCAAGACACTAGACACAAGTATTGTGTTAAAATAAGGGGTACAGAAATATGTCCATCTAGATTGTTCTATTTTATTTACCATTTTGGAAAGGTACTGGTACTTGCCGACAGGCAAATAGTACCCTAATTTGTTCAACATTTACCCAAATATGCGGTTGATTATACCCAAACTTTTGCCAAAAGTTGATTCTCTGTGTTTCTTGTGAGGGAATATATAATATATCATATTTTGGCACAATGCAGAGAGATTTGCCTCACTTTTATATGGATCTTCTTTACAATGATGCGACGTGAATTGGAATTCTTATACGCACCATCAGTGAAGAAGTGCCACTGATGACGTCACTTCTCAATTTGTTTGCCATTTGAGGTTCACAATCGATATGTATTAGAAAGACTGTTTGTATATTAACAGTCTTTCTAATGCAATAGCAAAAACATGAAAAGGGTAGTCAATCAGTGACATATGTAAGCTGTCTTCTATAAAACATATCATTAATTAAAGCACCAATTAGTTTTATCATGCAAAACATATTTAAGAAAATAGTAACAGTGGCTTGAGGAGGTGAATAAATAATAAGTGATTTACTATACATAAGAAACTAGAAGTAGGAAGCTATATTTGATCTAGGATTAGGATTGGACTCGGATTTGGTTGTGCGCAGTTATTTGCTGCGAGTGTAAAAACGACGTCGTTTTGATATTTTTTATTATAACCCTATGTAATTTTGAGTGAACCCTTTACTAAAACTACGTAAGTTTTGATTCGTATTAAATAGATTTCGCTGCACTGAATCTCAATCCGATTAGGATTTGGGTTACAATAATAAAGAACACTCTAGATGTTTCAGCAGTATCTTTTTCAGTATAATAAAATCATGGGCATAACAACTTGTACACTTTGGACAAATGTTTTTGGCTTGTCTAACACGAGACAGAATCACACAAGTGTAAATCTTTTTTAATCTTTTTTTAATCTTTTTTTAATCTTTTTTTTTTAAATTATTAATACTTCATCGCTCAAGGAATGAACAAACCCCATACTCAAGGCGCATATGCACTCAGGAGGACTTGAACCATCGACATCTGAGATCAGAGACCGAATGACTGACCGTAACCGCTACTCCTTATGCAAACACAAAAGTGTAAATAAAAAGGAATTGTATAAAATTCGAACCTAATCATATGTAGGAGTTGCCTATACCCCCAATTACCAATGAGAAGATGCATGCACCTTCTCACAAGCAAGTCCATGGTAACTTAATTATATACACCATGATTTTTTGGTGCATTATTTATACTATGATAAGCACATTAAATTTCGAAGTAGTGGCTACTAGCCAATGTTCCCTTCCCATCATGAATATGTGCTATTATTGTTGGAGAGAAGTTCTAAAGTTTAGGTCAAAATATTGATGATTTGATATGGTATATGTGAATGATTAATAACAATGGATAGAAAATTTTCCTTGGCAATCCAGTGAACTCTTCCGAATGTAACCATCACAGTTACATATACTGTAGGTTGTTGCCTCATCAAGTCTCACCTAATTCGAAATGAGATATATAATGACGATAATGACAGTTTTCCACTCTGATGTGTAAATTTCATTTCAGTAATATGCGACGTGATAAATTACGATCTAGATATAAATTAAATATAATAAATTACGAACAAGAGTGAATGACATAAAAATTGTGGTTGTTGTTTTCAAAATTTATGAATGAAAAGTATATGGTTTGTAACATTCACAAAATAGGTACACGCCTAACAAGAAAAGCCAAGAAATTTGCGACTAGTGTCAGCCTTATGAAAAAAGGGATGTAAAGAGATGTGCGAGATGATAGAAATGACCTCCAAATTAGACGGGATATCTTGACTTAGAAGCTCCTTGATTCAACAAACTTGCAAGTTTGGGAGTTCCCTTTCCTAAATTGACAATTTTAGATGCGTTGTTTAGGTTTGTTATCTCTCTGTAGGAGAGTATATGATACGTTTAACAGCTGACTTCACCCAACTATGCATACAAATATATTTGATAAAACAAAATTTAAACCTACAGCCGCACTTTGAATTTGACACAACTAAGCTTGGAAATCAGGAATATAAGTGTTCTAGATATTTTTGTTCTTTAAAATACTATATGATGCAAAATATTAAGTCGAAGTCAGAACTTGCATCTATCCAAAAGATGGATGCCTATTGTGTAATACAGGATTTTAAAGACCACATTCTTATGAATCAAAGTTGCGCTCTTCTTACTTGAAAGAAGTGATCAGAAGCCGCCTCGAGCCTCAAGTTCCACACTCGCAATAAATAATTGTGGCAAAGGGAACACGGGCTTTGACAAACCATGCTCAATAATTGTACTTTGTTTGATAATTAATACTGGCTGCTGTATAATCTGAATGAAAGCATATATAAATAGCAGTATGCACATTTACATCAAACACTTTTTGGAGTGGTATATTGAATTGTAAAATAAAACATCTGTCACACATTTTTGTAATTGGAATGGAATATGATCATGAGGCAATTTCACATGGCCCCATGGCCCGCGATGTGATCCTTGCACAATTCATCATTCTAGCTAGTGCTAGCAACTTACCCACCAATTTCACATAAAGCCGAATTCCTCTCTTTAATTTCCACAATTATATCTCTCTATCTTTTCATGTTGAGAAAATTAGGGTTGGAGCAATTCCTGAGTATTGTCTTAGAGCGAGAATGTCCTCTTCAGATAGAGGAAAGTATGTGGTGGAAGGATCATCAAGATCACCGTGTGATGATCAACAAGCAGCCACAACACCAAGCAGATATGAATCTCAAAAAAGAAGAGACTGGAACACTTTTGGGCAGTACTTGGGGAACCACAGGCCTCCGGTTCCACTTTCACAATGCACCGCAAATCATGTCCTTGAGTTTCTTCGATACTTGGATCAATTTGGAAAGACTAAAGTCCATATGCAAGGTAAGTCAATCCCTACGACTCCCTCCATCATCAACTATTTATATGGATTAGTCATGCGCACAAGTCCAAGAATGGGACTATATATGATTGCAGCAGTAGAGATAACTGAGCTTTTCAATTTATACTCGATCCCACATTTCATCTATCTCTATAGTACAATTTGATCTGGAATTAAAGTGGATTGCTTTTTATGCAACAATATGGTAAGGGCATGCCGATCTGATTTCATGGTGGCTTATCAAAATAGGTTGCATGTTCTTCGGGCAGCCTGAACCTCCTGCTCCATGTACTTGCCCGCTGAGGCAAGCTTGGGGCAGTCTTGATGCCCTCATAGGACGACTTAGGGCAGCTTACGAAGAGAATGGGGGGTCATCAGAAACAAACCCTTTCGCAAGTGGTGCCATAAGAGCTTATCTAAAAGAAGTGAGGGAATGCCAAGCAATGGCAAGGGGAATTCCCTACAAGAGGAACAAGAAAAAGAAGGCTGACTTCTCAAATGATGACTCTGGAGGCTCTTCAACAATTTACTTCTCCTAATCTAGGTGAAACTGGTAAGCAAATCAAAAATCAGTAGTTCTTATCTTTGGTTCCATATGAAGAGCTAGACATGTTTTTAAGGGTCCTATATCAGTTTTGCAGCTTAAGGTTTATTTTATCACACTTTCATTCCCACCATTTTTAATTTAACTAGATCATGCATATAACTTGCAAAGATTTGTCTGTCCCCATGCCCCATTCAATATTCATGATTGATCACTAGCCAGCTTGTGGTGTATAGGCTACAAGCGAAACTGAATCGAGGATATAGCAAGTTAATATTTCCTCAAATATTAAATGTCTTTTACACTTGTAACAGATTTTCAAAAGAGGGAAACAAAGGTTTTAATGGATGCACCAGTGATAAAAGTTATCACAAACCCTCATTTTCTGTAGTCCATATTAAGATGCACTACACTATCACGCCAAAGGGATATTCATTCCCAGTTCGACACCGTAGATGGCAAACAGATTAACAAATTTAATCTTTGTGGGTTTTCTCTATTTTACAGGTTTGGAGGATTGAGAGAGAGAGCAAGAGCATCAAGAAACAAGTGGTCCGAGGTTTCTACTAGCGTATCTGGGATGATTAATTCATGTAATGCGACAAGATAGTGCAAAACTATTGTATGTATCAATTGCTTTCTGTTGATGAAATTGTGCTTGTTTTACTTTATTTTAATCTATTTTGGTTACATATTTGTATACGTTAATAGTTTTATAGTCATTTATTGCATCCATTTTCAAGCATGAAAATGAAGCACTAGCACTTAAGAAGCAAGAAGACCTTAGTTTACCAAATTATTAATTTTGTCTGGAAACTCATGATTCGATTTCTGATTTCTGAAAATTTTCCCTAGTGTGACTGAATTGTGTTGCTTTTAATGGTTTATTTACATGATGGTTAAGGTAAATATGGCTTCCTTGATGAGGTACTTGAATATGTTTAAGTGGTCCGAAAGTTCTTAATTAATAATTATCATCGTAGGGTTATCAAGAGGGAAGAGGGTAGAATTTAATTTTAACCGTTCACGTCAAATTTAAAATGATTTTTAATTAAATTTGGCAGTTAGATCAGTAAAAACACGAGCTATTGAATTTGACGGTTATTTCGAGTTTAAATCTCATCAGTTAAATTATTATTAATTAACGATTGAGATTATTTCTTATATCTCGCAAAAATATATATAATTCCTTCTTATTTTTCCATCATAAATTGTTTTTTATTTTTTGTTGTAACACCTCCAAAAACATGTTCAGAAACAAAACACTTAAACGAGCTAAACAAATAATTTATAAATTGTAAATTTGGATTTCAATGGTCATTTATTTGACTTATTTCCTCCAAGCTCACAAAAAATATATTGTTGTGCTCCTCTATTCTAGTAACATTATACTTCTGAAGTTATTGCATGCATATCTACACTAACAATGTTCTTTATAACCCTAAACTTCATCTTTATTATATACAAATAATCAAATAATATCCATTTCCCATCAAACAAAACTTTTTTTCTACAACTTTAAATTCATAAATTACAAAAAAAAATTGATTCTCATTATATTCATGAAATTATATATTGTTATAATATGATTCAATAATTATTATTTTTGAAAATATTGATATATTTACATAAATGTATTTTCTGAGTGGATAAGAAGCGTCTAATTTAAGCATTATATATAAATAAACAAAAGAGAAAATATCCTCGTAAACATTCAACTGCAGATAATCGCAAAAAGACCATCCAAATTCGAAACCCTAAATCGGAAATTGCAATCATCGACGATGTCGGGACACATCACTCAGGATTGGGAGCCTGTCGTCATCCGCAAGAAAGCCCCTTCCGCCGCCGTCAAAAAGGATGAGAAGTTCGTTAACGCCGCTCGTCGTGCTGGTGCCGAAATCGAAACCCTCAAAAAATGTATGTCTTTTTATCTTCTGTTTTTCTGCTTTCGTTTGTGATTCTTGATTCATTATTATGTCGTTTTTTTGTTTTGTTGATTTTTGATTTTGATGGTTTTGTGTTTATTTGTTGATTTGTTTTGTGCAGCTACTGCTGGAACTAATAAAGCAGCCTCTAGTGGCACATCCTTAAACACCAGGAAGCTTGATGAAGAGACTGAAGTTCTTGCCCGTGAGTTTCTTTTCCGGAATTGTTTTGATGTTAATATATTTGCGAATGCATTTGGTGTTTTTTCAAAAGTGACTCTTTTTCAATTCTTTCTATTATGGAATGCGAGTTGGAATTGTTGCTGTTAAATTTACGTTCTTGTATATCTGTATGTGGTTATTACTTATTAGCTGTCATTTTCCCTAGTTTTTGTTGCCATCGGATGGGGCTGCCTTATAAATCAAAATAATTTACTAAATTGGACGCTAATTTAGTTTTGTTGCTGAAATCATCTTTTTCATGTTTAGAATTTAAGTTAAAAAGAACATATGCATGAACGTATTGGTCTTACAAGGGCAATGCCTATAAGGGGTGAACCGTAGGTTTATCATTATACTGACTTTAAATAGAGTGAATATGTCTACATCGATATGATATTTGAACGTCAATATTATCATCATTGCATTGACACTGGCAATCTGTTCTGATACAATCTCCTAAATGTGAGGACAAAAAATGTTTATGTATTGACTATCTGCTCATGCTCTTGGTTCTATGGATTATCACAGATGACAGAGTACCAACTGAGCTGAAGAAAAGTATAATGCAAGGTCGTACTGACAAGAAGCTTACACAGGCCCAACTTGCCCAGGTAACTAACCATCTTAGTTGAACATTTTGGAATTTTGTGATTTACGTATGAATAATCAGCAATGATAATTGAGGATGTCTGTTTTGTAGCTGATCAATGAGAAGCCTCAGATAATCCAAGAGTATGAATCTGGTAAAGCTATTCCAAATCAGCAGATCATCCTCAAATTAGAGAGGGCACTTGGTGTAAAACTCCGAGGAAAGAAGTAACATGAGAAGATATGTGCACAAGCTGTGACCTGAGAAGGAGCTTTCCTAATCATATAAAATGAGTCTGTGTGCTAGTCACTGGTGTTTGGTTCTTTTATCTTCAAGTCACTAGTTTACTCTTAAAAGGTCAGATCCGCGCGTTGGATTGAATCATATCCCTTCTCCGGGTGTTGTCTTACCTTCCCTGAACATTACTACTAAATAAAACTCTTACTGTTCTTCCAGAGTTGAATTATGCAATGGCTCCAAGTTGTGGTTAAAGTCAGAGACTTCAACTTGTAATTGGATCAAACTAGGGGCAGAAAATCAATGGGATATCCAATCATAGCATTATCATACTATTAAGACTGTTAAAGTCTATGTTTAGTAGAAAGTGCAGTACCATTTCAAACACTGAACCTTTGTTTTTGTCGACCAATCAGTTTCAAATCTGTCTCTAAGCATAATGACAAATTGCAACTCAAGGTATTATTGATAATTACAAAAACACTAATAGTGTTTAGATAAAAGCAAAGACTTACAGAGGAGAGACATTTGAAACATTCAACCATGTAAGACTTTTGTAACTCAACAAGTAGCATCATCTCATTTTCCATCTCTATTGACTTAAAACCAAATTCAGAACTATATGACAGTTTGTAATATATTCAAAAAATCTATTCGTTAAAGTTTTATTGCTTTAACCTTTAGGATAGTGTCCAAGTTGTAAGAGTGTCTTCATACACATCCTTAAAACTCAGTGCTGCTTTAGCATCCACCGTCGATCAAGTCATATAGCTAATATATGTATTTCATCTGAAGTTTTTAGATTTCTAAAAATAGTACATTGACATATTGACAGCCTCCATGATTCAGGGCACTGTTAAAATCGGTGCAATTATTTATTCCAACTTCATTAATGTTTTCCTAGTTGGAGATGGAGTTGGTCAATCATATGACTAAGTAGCAATATTTTAAGCTTATGTCCAGCTAATTATATTAGTTTTGTGTACTGCATTTCAACCTTGCTGGTGTGTAAACCATTCATCAGACGTTGTTCAAAGTTGTGTAGCTACTTCCACAAAATGCTCACATTTTACTGTTTTCTAATGATTCTGACGTTTCAGCTTGTGAGCTCTGAGCTTAAGATCCCTCTGCTTCTGCCCTGAAAACAAAATACCAAACCTCAGTACAAAATATTTAACTCGAGTTTTCATCGATATAATTGTCAATCTTTTTCCAAATTTTCCTGATCCAAAATGTGGGTAAAACTGAACTCAAATGAGCTAAATAACCTACTGAGAAAATTCAAAACTTTTCAACATGATGTTGAAAAAATGTACTTCAATATTTGTCTATTGAAAATGCTAGCTGTAACTATGATGTAAATATACTAATAATCAAAGTAAACTCATTTCATATTCATATCCAAGAATCCGCGTATTGCATCATCAGCACAGCAGCAAACTTTGAACTATTTCGATGCATGGCCTTCTTCCAATCTTACTCATCTATAAATAGAAAGCTTATACAACCCCAGAGACATATCACTCATCAAAGCTAGTTGGTTCATTCTTTGTCTCAAACAAATATCTTTCAGTATTTCCATTGTTGGAACATAATTATGGGTTTGAATAACAATGTTCCTCGATTAGTATCGTTCGTTGGTGTTCTATTTTGTGTTATTTCTCTTATGAGCTGCGCGTTGGATGCGCAGCTCACACCAAATTTCTATGCCAGGACTTGTCCTAGGCTTCAGTTTATTGTCCGTGACGCAATGAGGCAGGCTGTGCAGACTGAGACGAGAATGGCAGCTTCCATTCTTCGTTTGTTCTTTCATGACTGCTTTGTCAATGTAACTTTGCACCATGCATGAAAATTGAAATATATCTACATATATTTACATGAGATTGAATTTATTCATTTTTATGAATAGGGTTGCGACGGATCGATTCTCTTGGATGATACGGCCACATTTACAGGGGAACAGAATGCCCTCCCAAATAGAAACTCTGCTAGAGGTTTTGAGGTCATTGATACCATTAAAGCCCGTGTTGAAGCCGCCTGCCCGTCAACTGTATCATGTGCTGATATCCTAGCTCTCGCAACTCGCGCTGGCGTCGAGTTGGTCAGTACATATAACCTCTAAATTTAGAAACACTTTTGGAACTAATTAGCCAGCAATTTGTTATGTACACTTGCTTGACTTTTACTCCAAGTTATCCTTAAATGATGGTTTTAGTAACCTCTGAGTGTATAAAAACTAAATATATTTGTTTCATTTCAGGTCGGAGGGCCAACATGGAACGTACCGCTAGGCCGCAGGGATGCAAGAACAGCAAGCCAAGCCCAAGCCAACAGTGATCTCCCTTCGCCCTTCATAAACCTCTCAACTCTAATCTCCATGTTTGCAGCCAAAGGTCTAAATGCACAAGAAATGACGGTCTTATCCGGTGCACACACTCTAGGCTTTGCTCAATGTGGCCTTTTCAAAACCCGCATTTACAATGAAACCAACATTGATTCACTTTTCGCAGCAAATAGAAGAGGAACATGCCCACTCTCTGGTGGAGACTCAAACTTAGCATCATTAGATACAACACCTAGCCGCTTCGATAACAACTATTATCGGAAACTCGTAAATCGACGCGGTTTGCTTCACTCAGATCAAGAGCTGTTCAATGGTGGCTCTCAAGATGGCCTTGTGAGGACTTATAGTTTCAATCCTGTTGCATTTGCTAGAGACTTTGCTAATGCTATGGTGAAAATGGGTAATATTAGCCCACTTACGGGGACCCTTGGAGAAATTAGAAAAACTTGTGGGGTTATAAACTAATTAATATGAAATGGAGCAGAGGTTTACTTTAAATTACACCGACAGTTTGGAATTTCTTATGTGATTTTCTGTTTATTATAATTGAAATAAATTACAACTCATTTATGGAATACTTACTTAATTTTAACATTTTTTTTGATAGCAGTTACAATGGGTACATTTCGTCTAAGATCTCATGCATGAGAATCCTATTCTAATCACTAGTAGCATAGGTCACAACGGACACCTTCACCCAATCATTGACAAGCATGTTTAGCCAATTAAGCGCGCATGTCTCTCCGCTCTGCTTACACGACCACTTCATGAACACTGACGCGAACAAGCCTCACGTCCCAAAGGCAAGCAAGGAAGAAAGCCTCCTGCACAACACACACAACCTCTCCTCGCTCGCGCGGGGAGGAAAGAAAGACATCCTCGCACGAGGCGGGAGGAATGAAGCCCCAGAAAAAATCTGAGGAAAAGTGGTGAGGCGAACCCTGGCCATGAGGTTCCTTTGTCAGGTCCCTCAACCAACAGAGCACCACTCCATTTTTATGGAATACTTACTTAATTTTAACATTTATTTAGTCATTTTTAATGTCAAATCCATTTTTGTTATACTTTTTAAGTTTTTAGTAAAAATATTATGAAATTAATGATCAAGCAGCTCCTAAAGCTTTGCATTAAAACAGAGGATTTGGGCTTGGGCTTTCTACATTCTCTAACTACGTTCAGCTATGGGTTTGGGCCGGTTCTACTAAGCTAACTGTGTTAGCACTTTCGGCCCATTAGTGGAGAGGCTCGTCTTCTTGTCGAACTAGGGTTTTATAGATATCGTCTGTTAACACTCGCTCGCTTTGCTGCATATTTCCAGTACCTAATCTCCTGCCGGCTGACGATTCTCGATTGTAAAAATGGTCGGTTTCTCGCTCTTTTTTATTGTACATTTTTTAGCTTTTTCGTGGTGAATTTTTCAATCATTTTGGTGGTTGTTTTGATGGTACAGGCGTCGGAGAAGAAGCTGGCGAACCCTATGAGGGAAATCAAGGTTCAGAAATTGGTCCTCAACATCTCCGTCGGCGAGAGTGGTGATCGTCTCACTAGAGCCGCTAAGGTGTGCTTGATTTTTGTATTTAATGTTGTTTCAATTGCTTCATTTGATTTGTTTACATTTGAATTTACTTGTTAGGGTTGTTTGTGTACAGGTGTTGGAGCAACTGAGTGGTCAAACTCCGGTTTTCTCGAAAGGTAACAGCAAAAAGATTTGCTGAGGTTTATTTGTTACTTGGTGTGGCGTAAGACTGAGCATATTGAGCTGTGTTGTTTGAAATAACAGCTAGATACACTGTGAGGTCTTTTGGGATTAGACGTAATGAGAAGATTGCATGCTATGTAACTGTGAGAGGTGACAAAGCTATGCAGTTATTGGAAAGTGGATTGAAAGTAAAGGAGTATGAGCTTTTGAGGAGGAACTTTAGTGATACTGGGTGTTTTGGATTTGGTATTCAGGAGCATATTGATTTGGGAATCAAGTAAGTTATTTGACAACTTGTTTTGATTCTGCAGGTTCATTCTTCGGTGTATTAACTTTTAAGCAATTGCTTTGTGTGACATATCTTATGCCTTATGCTCGATCAACGGTTGACATTTAGCTGTACCAACTAGCTTGATTTATTGTTTCAAATTTTGTATCTAAAATTGAAGATCAATCTTCTAGATTTCAACAATGTCAGTTATCTAAATTACAATAAGTCAGTAATGGATTGTGTACTGCTATAATGGATAGAGGTCGATATTTCTTAGGGGTGTCAATAGTCAGTAGTGGATCTGTCATGTGTTTTTAATTACAATTAATCAAGCCTATTTAAGTATAATACCAACAATCAGGTTTCTGCTGCATGTTAGTTGACTAAAATGTATACATCTTTATGTCTTGGAAGTGCAACTTCGTGTGATTTTGTATTCCAAGGATATTTGACTGGTTATGATCAATAAATGGTCTTATTATAGGTATGACCCTTCCACTGGTATCTATGGTATGGACTTCTATGTTGTCCTTGAGCGACCTGGCTACCGTGTTGGACGTCGCCGCAGGTGCAAGTCCCGTGTTGGAATCCAGCACAGGGTTACCAAGGAAGATGCCATGAAATGGTTCCAAGTTAAGTACGAGGGTGTGATCCTCAACAAGTCTCAGAACATCACAGGATAAATCAGCTCAATTTCTCAACTAAAGAGCCAGTTTATCAACTAAGTTTTCATCCCCCTTCATCTTGATTTCATACAAGCTAGATTTTTACCTTGTTAAAACTGCTTGTTACTTTTACCCCATCCATCCAATGAAATTTTTTAGTATAAATTTATTTCTTTATCACCATTCCTGAAATATCTTATCTTCTACTTAAATTCACATATTTATCTACACAACAAATTTCTAAAACCGACAATTATATCTGAAAACTAACTTCAATGTTGGAACCAAACAAAAGCTCCTTAATCCCAATCCTAAAAACAATCGACTTAATAAAACCTTAATCACTCTCTAATTCCTATTTAATCTCATTCATGATTCAACCTTCACAAAACCTAATCATCTCTCTCCTGAATCAACCCATCAGATTCAGATCCAAATCGGAAAAAAGATGTCATCTTTCTCCACCTCACAATACTCCGACTGCCTCACCGTCGTCGGAATCTCAATCTGCACCGCCATAGTCTGCGAATCCATCTCATGGCTACTCATCTACCGCACCGACTCTTACAAATCCCTCCGCTCCTCAATTGATCGCGCTTCAAAAAAGCTCGAATTAATGAAAACCAACCCAACCCCAATTCTCAAAAAACATCCAAAGTCAAAAAAATCGACCGATTCGAAACGACCCTTAAAGAATCCAACCGAGATTTATCACTTTTCAAGTTCAAATCTGGAGCTGTGGTTGCTTTGGTGCTGTTTGTAGTGTTTGGATTTTTAAACTCGCTTTTTGAAGGGAAGGCT